>JAECUM010008657.1:0-68500 GCA_016617855.1 Megalonaias nervosa | reverse complement strand
GATTGAAACACGTTAGCAACCAGTTAGAGTTCTATCTGTACGTTTCCAATGCATAGGATAATATTGTCTTTATCATACTTCGTATTCATTGGAAAAAAATCAAAAACAGGAAAGCCATTTCTTTATGAATTACCACTCCATACCCTTTTAATCAATCATCTTGTGATAGACAACTATTACTTTCTCTACTACAATAATGAATGAAAATTTTGTTCCACAGAAATAGACGCATCTTCGGCTTTGACGTACACTAAGTGCAACAAAGGACTTTCTATATTCACTCATGGTGATCAGTCAAGATTCCCAAATCTCCAGTACACTCCGATGTGCACGTATGTCCCCAACTACAAATATACACCCCACGGCATACCTGTCCAGAAAGGTGCTAAGCCGACTAAACCGGCCCAGGGTCAGGAGCCATCTAGAGCAGCCCAGTTACTTAGTCAGTCGGAGAATAGAAAAGAAGTACTAACTCTTCCACAACCACAAGAGTCTACTATGGTTCTTCCATCTGCGCCACTTTTACATTATTCGGACAACGGAGGAGATGAACAGCCACCATCGTACGAAGATGCAGTGTCCCCATATCAAGAAGAAGATGTTAAAGATGTAAGATACTTAATTATTAACTTTTCTTACCAACAAATTAAACTTATTGTAGTTTACCCGAAGCATGCATATCAACGACATATGACTATACTTCATGCAATACTGAGTCGAGTAAAGTAAGTGACCTTCCCAAACAAAAAGCCACCCCAAAAAACAACAACCAAACAATAAAGCTAATGTAATTTTTTTACTTTTGCTTGAATATTTGAAAAGATTTGAAGACCGGACTGTATCACTTTGTTCCGCGACTAGTGCCATTTGCATGCGCTTTGCCTTATCAGGGCTAAGTAAGGCATGACAGCTGTTCCTTGTCAGCTCTAACTAAGGCATGATAGCTGTGACTTGTCAAGTCTAACTAACGCATGATAGCTGTGCTGTTTTTCAGCTTTATTTGTCCTCGAAGGGACATACTTTGTTTCAGAACCCCAAGCTCTCTCTCTCTCTCTCTCTCTCTCTCTCTCTCTCTCTCTCACACACACACACACACACACACACACACACACACACACACACACACTGCATCAGCAATATTAAAATCTCGTGTAAGTCACACGGAGGATTTGTCCTTTGTTTTATCACATAACTTAAGGTTATTTAGAACAAAATGCTGCAGCACACGAAACCTTAGGAGTTTTCTGTAAAGAGGGAATGAATGTTTAAATGTTAAAAACACAAAGTCAGGTAAAAGTTATTATAATTAGCCAACCATTTTTTTTTAAAGAAAGAAGACGACGAGAACGAGGATGCAAATCCTGTTTGCGCGAATCTTTTAATGAGATTCTCAGATGAGGCTTTGAAACAATTCCGTTCAGAGGTTCGAAGTCAGATGGATGCGCTCAGAATTCATAACGGCACTCTTCTGGGACTTGCTCCACAGGTACGATGTCCTGTTAGTACATGTGGCAAATTGTTCTTTATGTCATTCAGTTTACCCTGTAATATCGCTAACAAAATGAACGGAAGAGGTAATTTAAGATCACTTGGAAACAGATTTCAATAAAGTAATCTACTTCCTCTATGGGCGTGCGTTATAAAAATTACGAATACTACTTGATTGTGTTCTTATTATCCATTTAAAAAAAAAAAATCCCATTAAGATAAAGGCATTAAATGTAACATTACAAATGCTTTTAATATGTAAGAATTGAAGGACAAGAACTAAAAACAGTTTGCATACGAAACTAGGCGTCTGTATCCTGTCAAGAAAGATTATTCATTCAGAAAAAAAATTGGTTCCCTCTGGTTGCGTTTTGAACTTAGCGTATCCAAAGAGAACTTATAAATTAATCAAATCCGTTGAGTATGTTATACTTTTGATTGATGAGGCATGGTTCCAAATATAATCTTAAAAAATATTTAACAGTCCTTCCTGCTGAAGCTCATACAACTTTAACAATGAAGTACTGTTATCTCTCACTCATAGAATGAAGCAGATATTCGTGTGTAGAAATGTACAGCTGTGTGTAGAATTGTACAGCTGGACAGCTTTCAAGTCTTAGGTCTCCTGCTTTAGCACAGGCAAGATTTAAGCGTTCCTGACTCCGCGAACGGGAGAAACATCATCTTCGACTTTGCGTCAGTTATCCGTTTTTCTTTGTTGTTGTGCTTATTAAGTGTCAAGATGGTTTCAGAATCTTTTTCATAATTAGAAGCAGGGCCAGCCTTTTCATACACTCTTCCTTCCCCCTTCTTCTTGTCCACCTACCCATAGAACAAGGTTGAGTGAAATACAGATTTCTTTTTGTTGTCAAAAGTCTCTTATCTCCTTACATATTGTTCTTATATCTAGAATTTTAGTATCATCGAAAGTTTCGTTTATGCAAAGTAAACTGACTTATCTTTTATTAGGTGATCGTCCAGAACGGAAGTTGGCTTCCCAGAACTGCTGTTGCAGTCTTTACATTTCCAGACACCGACAATGCTAAAGATTGGTTCAGTGAGTTTTCATCTGCTTCCAACTTCCAGGAACTTCAACTTCATGACGCCATTTTAGGAACGTCACCTGAACAAGTCCAATGTGGTAGGTAGACGTTTAGTTGTTGCTTTTTTCAGTTTATTGTCGATGTCGAATTAGTAAGTGCGGAAATTCGAACTGAAACGCCGGCATTAAAGAAAACACCAATGACGAATGATTGTGAGCACCATTTTTCAGCATGCTTAGCCAAGGAAATAACCTTTCTATATTTGGTTGAAGAAACGACCATTGTAATGTGGACAGACTGTCTATTTTATCCACTTCAGGGACCTTTTGCTTCGCCGTGGAGGATACAAGTTTAACAAAAACAAAAGAAAAGATATTTCTCTGTTGATAGCATGCATTGCGAAAATATAGTTAGACGTTCTGCTTCCATTTAAAATCGAATTACGCAAGACCCTAAAAATAAAAATCATTTTTAAAATTGTGGTCAAAGAATTAAGTTTTCTATACGGATTATATACTATGATATACAATTCAGATAATTGGTGCATAATCCTTTTGTGTTTGGCCTCCTCTAATCCAAGAAGAGAATAATCTGAATATATGCAATATGATATTATTATCATTTAATATGAGGAAATGGAGTGAGCCTTGGGATGTTTTGTATCTATTATTTTACCTGCTATCAGATATATATTTCACTACATTGTTCTAGTCGCTCCATTCAGCTGAATCTCGTAATCATCTTTCTCGGCACCATTATTGTTCACTAGCACAAGATACAAACATGGGTTTTACACCCTCTCAAGAAACCCATATTGATTTTTATCAACTTTTTTCTTTAAAGATAAAAAGTGATAACGACCCTATCAAGGACGTGGAAGTGCCCTATTTTCAATATTTCCTGCAACGATCGGAACACTCCCGCTTTAAGGATACAAAACGTGTCCTTGTGATTTATATCAGTAACCTCCAGGCATAAATTAAGTTTCACCAGAAATATTTCTATATCAAGCGTACATGACAACTGATTTATCGCCTTATGTTAGCCAGACTCTTGGCATCTTCCTGATGACGTATGTAATGACGTGTGTAATATCTATTTTCGTTCATAGTTTCGATCGTGATAAAGTAATTCTGAGTATTGTCTGTACATAGATGATAGCATGACACTGAAAATATTCAATGTAAAAGTGGACATTGTCTTTGGTTTTACAGAAAAACCCGTATTTAGCCTCATGGTGATGCAATTAAATAAAACTACCACAACCGATGTCCATCTAAAAGAAGTAAACAAGCTTGCTCCTGCTGCTTCACGTATTCGGTAAGTTAATTAGGTTATACTGTCTATACAGTATTGGATTATGATACAAGTTTTACCTTTTTGATGGTGTGAAGGCAATGCACAACTTTTATTGAGAACATTCAATCATGGAATGCTTTTCTAGTTTCTTTCTCGAAAGGGGTTATCCCTGTTAATAATACAATTTGAAATAAATAATTATTTGCTACACAATGATCTCTCTCAAATATCACCAAAACGTTAACCAAATATCACCAAAACGTTAACCAAATATCAATAAAACGTTAACCAAATATCAACGAAACGTTAAGCAAATATCATTTAAAATGAAACATATCAATGAAACGTTAACCAAATATCAACGAAACGTTAACCAAATACAATTTCAGATGACATGAAGTCACGTAGAGTGCATATTAACAGGATGTTTATAACAATGCAAATATACAGTTAAATAGTGAATAACCCAATAATAAATATTGTACAGTACTACGATAACAATATTCACTCATTACGACTCTATGGTCTTAAAAGACGAAAATGTAAGAAGGAACGTACAGTATTGTGAATTAAATTCCAAACAATCCAAAAAGCTCTGTCACTAGAAACTTTTTTATAGAGTGTTCTGAATAAATTCCAGTGGTGTTCCGAATGAGTCTAATCTTGAATGTAATTATGTATCAATAGTCTTGAATGTGTCCGTGTGCTAACAATCATAGTGTATCACAATGATATAATCCAGAATGCCTTTCATTAAATTCACAATAATCCCAAAATAGTGTTTTTGTCCGAAATACCAATAAGCACTTTGTAAATACAACGAATAATTTTAAATTTAAAGATTCCTCTTAAATTACAACTGAGCACAACTAAAAGACTGAGGTTAAGATAGGAATGAATGATGTTTACGTAAACAACCTTATATTCATTCCTACTCGACCGATGTCGCAATAACGTTTCTGGAAATATTCCATGATCTTAATGGAAAATTACCCCAAACTGTAAATAAATTCGCTTCTTTAATCTCCTAAGGCCATAATCAAGGCTGGGTCTTGAACCCAAACCCAAATAAACAACCAATTTATAGCTTACTAACAAAACAATCCTGATAGTTGTCAGGTAGACCTCTACCCTCAATCTGAAAGAAAAGTTAAACATACAGTACTAAAATAAATATACGCAACAGAGTATTTCTATTCTCGATATTCTGCCTCCGACAAATGTTGTTCTTGCAGGGTACCTGTACCAAAAATTTCTATGATCCAGTACGCCAGAGAAATGGATCAAGTTGTAACACATATAGCAAATGGTTATTACCTACCTTAGTCTGGGATTCGTGTTATTTCTGTCGTAACTATTCTCTCTCCTGAAGTCAGGTGAGTAAAGTAATTTGGGCATACATATTAAATAGAAGCAACTTGAATGAGAGCCCCAATTCCAGCATTAGGCATCAGATTCTATCTAATTTAATTCTGAACATTCCCGTTAGGAATGTTTATTGTAATGCAGCTATAATTGCTCGAGTAAGGTTAGGTTAGAAGAAAAGAGTAGGCGGATCTCTCTACTGATCGTTTGAAAACCGAGCTCACTGAGTAAACTGAGTCAATACCCCAAAAGAAGGCTGTATTACTCTCGAATTACTCTAATCTGTTTGCAGGCATCTGCACAGTTTTCTTTCCATGGGATCTTTCCCTATCTTTTCTTATAGAAAGGCTCATGGCGGCGTGGCTGTAATGACTCGAACGAAGCAATTAGAGTGCCTATTCGGTTCATGGGATCCAGAAAATGTTGTGGCTGCCACTCAGTGGACTTCAATGGCTGTCCGAGAAAAGTACAAGGCGGCTCTCCCTTCCGGTAATGAACCAATAGTTAGTCTTCGTAACCATGTTACCATGGGGAATTTCGAAATCTAAACTTGTAGTCTTCTTGTAAAAACAAAGCATCATTGGAACTAAAAATGGCCAATTATGGAATGACAAAATGTTGTTACAAGAAAAGTCTCCTCGAACAAAAGAGAAAACAATCACGTTTCAGCGTCGAAAAAGTTTACATGCAAGGCCAACGTATTGCGTACCAGAACCGTTTAGTTAAATGAGTAGGTGCGTTTGTCCTCTTAGATAGAAATGTCACGATTTTGTGTCTTACGAGCATTACAGAACTTAAATTTGTGGGTGGAATATCACCTTGGACGTGTGTCATATCTTCTGGCATAGTTTTGACTAAATGAATATCAATACATAGCATATGTTATAATATAGATTCGCCTTAAAATATACTCAGTTAATTATGATTATGCTTCGTCAAGCTTGCATTTTGGAAATTCCTTTTAGTATGTTCCTTTCCCTCTCACAAGTTTTGGCTTTAACTTTCATTTTATCCGAGCTGTTTTGAACAAATTTGATTTGAACCGTGCATTTTCATGACAGCTTTCTTATTAGTGCAGATACTCGCATAAACCTTAACTCTCTTTTGCAGACAAAGGTTATGAAAAGTTCAGGAAATTGTTTCTCAAGGCGTACCAGGTTAAGGCCAGTGTGACCATTCAGTCGGAAGACTTGACTTATTATCAAGAAATGGATGAAGATAACGAGTCTGTTTGTGACGGAGGTAATGACGTAAGCAACCTCTCATTCATCGTAAATATTCCTGAATATGACATGGCGAAATCAAGTGGTGAAGAGACTTCTGCTGAGCAAGAAAGTAGTAATGAGCAAGAACTAGCCACATAGCTATGAAAACGGATGGATGTAACGATGTCAAATATCCTGTCATAGCTATTATTTATCAATTCCTAAATATGAACCAAATCCTTCAAGGGTATACATGCAATTAAGTTTAGAAAAATAAATAAAAAAATCGTATTGCTGTATTGCGACATGATCATTGATTAACATCATTCCTCTGGTTTGCTCAATGAAAAGAAATCTAAAATGGATAAAACTGGGTTTAATGCTGAAATTGTTGGGTTCAGAAGAACACATTGAATTTGAGATGAAGGCAAGAAAGTCCTCATGTAATGTATTACCCTAAAATGTTCAGATTTAAGATCATTGCATTTCTTGTTATTCATTTCCTAACATCACAAGGAAATTTCACATTAGTAAAAAATAAACGAACAACAAAAGGGACTGAGTTCGATTTCTCCTGTGCTTCTCATGGGCTTTAGTTTCCTTTAAGCATAAAAAGATTGCGTAAAAAATTATTAATTTTGAACCATGACCCTCCCCTCTCTCTTTCTCTCTCTCTTCCTCCTCCTCCTCCTCCTCCTCCTCAATTTCCTGGTGCATTCAGCATCTCTTGGATGAAGTAAACCCTACTAGTTACCGCATAGGCTTGTCTTCCGATTCTAGACCCCAATACAGACTAAATCATTTTTGTCTCTGAAGCGTCAAAATATCAAACTTCAGTAGAACGAAAGAAATTAAGAAGAAAGGAATTTATTATAATTAGTTACATAGACGCAAACTGAAACATTCATAGATGCGCATATATCAATTCTGTGACCCAGACGATGGCAAACTTTTTATGTATCGAGCCTGTTTCATATATCCTGATCCATAATGCCACAAATATTACAGTAGTTCTCATTAAAATATTATTTTGAGCAATTGTTCTTAATAACTTACCAATATGAGTTATTCTCAAGCAGACATCACGATGCCTAGATTTCGCGTTGAGGTTATATATATATATATATATATATATATATATATATATATATATATATATATATATATATATCAGCAACGTAAGCAATAGTTTAAGACTATTGAAAACAATGTCGTTGTTTGATTCAATTTATTTCATGAAAAAGTGGCAGATATAACATTAAATTTTGAAAAGTGCTGGTATTGATTTTACTTCTTTAACGTTGTCAGTATTATTTTGAACACCCAGTGTTAATGATGATCTATTCTTCACACATTTAGTGCAATATTCGCCCCGCCAAAAACAGTATCACTCTTTCAAATAGTCGCAGTTTTTCGGGTCGCATCGGAAAGAAACGAGGACATTCCGACTGAGTACATAAATCAGTTGTAACATCCTTTGCCTCTTCCATCGACTGCTAGAAGAATGAAATCGGATGCAAATGACGACTATTTTGAAATGAATGGTCCCAAGATTGTTATTATATCATAATAGCTTCATAATGTCACAATGAATTGACGGCGTCTCATCACTAACTGGAATGCAAGCAACAGATGCAGACAACTGAAACCGATTGCTTTCTTCAATTGTTTCAGGAATAGCGCTCAAGATTAAACACTCATGTATATCATCGACTGTTGAAACGTCGTGTATTATTTGCAAGATCTATCAGGCTACAAGACTAAGGTCGGACGGATGTTCGTCCGCCAAATTTGAGAAATTTTACTAAGATTACTTCCGAATCTGTAAAAGTTCTTCAGCTTTAATCGGGAAGAGACAATGATGCTTCGAATGTGCATACGTTAAAACATTAGGAACATTCTCTGCTCTTTCCGATAATGAGTCGAATAACTTCAGTTCTCAGAAAGAGACTTAGACGCTAATTCTGGCATACGTGATGCAACAGTTACGGCGCTTGCGCCAAAATATTTGTTTGTTGCTGGGATGGGACGTTAGGGGGTATTTCTTTTAAAAACATTTTCAGCAAAATTTACTTCCTGTGGGTGCTGTTGTTATGAAAGATTTTCCTTGTGGTTTTGTGGATTTAACGCCATTTTCTAGCCTGTAATAGGCTATGCATGGCGACCAGTACATTTGGTGAAAGAAGAACCCAAGAAATCCCGAGAAGATCCCTTGACCCGCGCAAAGCTAGTGACCATAGTTCTCATACACCAACGTTGGTCGAGCCATGACTCGAACCAAGAGGCGAGATGACATCGACATGTAAAAGCGAGCACCTTAGACCATCGTCCCCTGTTACAAAAGAGGACTACCTTATTTAAAAACACATTGCTGTCAAAATTTGTGTACTGCTGTTGTTGAAAGGATACATTTGATTTTATTGAACTTTGAATATAGCCATTTATTTGATTCAAAATTAATTAAACGTCTAATACCGTTGCAATGTTGTGGTCTCTTGCCAGGCTTCTTTTAACGTGATATCGATGATAATAAGATCTATTTTACAAGAGCCAGACACGATTTCATCTGCAAATGAAAAAGAATTATGTGTGGTAGTACTACTTAGCTATATGATATATATCTTCGTTTACATGAATATGTGTGTGTGTGTGTGTGTGTGTGTGTGTGTGTGTGTGTGTGCGGTGTTGATTGGTAAATAACCTAATTGTAATTTATGCCGTAATTATGAAAGACCGTAACTGATACCCTTTGTCCTGTTTCAAAGATGTTTGTATGCGCTGTGCGGTTAAGGGATAGTAATAGTGTTTGTTTTTAGACTTGTCCTTTAATAGATTGTGACGCTCTACCATCCCCATTCCATCATCTGTTTTGTTTCTAAGGGTGGATGTAATACAGTTATGAGTACTGGTGGCAAACCATTTACTTCATCAGTTTTGTTTGGATATGCGGGTATTGGATAGTCACGGTGGGTGATGGATGGTCATTAGTTGTTACTCCTGATTACTGTAAATGTTGAATCAAAAGATTCTAGCATGTGTTAATAACCTAGACCATTGTTAACCCTTAACGGCCCCGTTCAGGATCAGCGAATTTTCTAGAAACAGTTATACTATTCATTATTACCAATCTCCCAAAATACTTGCCTATATTTCAGTATTACTTTAAATTTCAATCTTTAAAATTTTAATTTGAATATTTCAGTTACGTGTTTTATAAAATACTTTTCAAATTGTAATTTAAAAAAGAATGGGAATTCTTTTCTTTCAATTTTTAATTTTATTTTTCAAGTTTTAACAGTTTCGAATTTTGTCCAGTCTTTGCAAATTCGGTAGAATTTGAGTAATTTTGTACCTTTTCATTTTCCAAAATTTTAAATGCGTACATGTAAACTTCTTAAAATATAGATAGTTTAAAAACTAATTGTTTCCAATTTTACATTTTTGGAAAATTCGTTTTAGTCTGTGCCAGTCTATTTATTAGTTTAGAAAGTTTAGCAATACTTTCAGTCATGGTAAAAAAAGCTTTTCTTTCTTGTCAGTCCTTTCCAGATTCCTTATTCATTTTGAGAAGTTTAGTGGTACTTTAAGTCTAAAAGTTAAATTTTACACATTTTCCGGATTTGGTTTTAGTCTTTGCTAACATATGATAGTTTGAGAATGTTAGTACTACATTTAGTGTAAGCGAGTTTAAAAATCACTTTTTTTTACACTGCTTTGGATTTGTCTAAGTCCCTGCTAAAATACTAGAAACGTTCTGAATTTTAGAACCAATTTAGTTTACGCCGTCCCGTTTATAATTTTTCCATATTAATTTGGTCTTCGCTAAGTCTGTGGCAGGTACGGAATTTTAGTACTACTTTTAGTCTAACCCATTTTAAGCAAACGTTTCTGGCTTTTTCTAGTATCCGCTAAGTTCCATGACAGTTTGGTAATTTTACCATTACGTTTGATCGCATCCATTCTCGTGTTATTATGTGTTGTTTCCTGACTATAGCTTTTTACAACACCAGCCAACACCAACAACATAACTTGGGGTAAAAGTAATGCATTATTCCTAATATTAGATATATGCATGCTGCCACTAGGAAGAATTTTATACAAAGGACTCCCATTCCGCAGCATGGTCTTTAAAGGGTGAGTGTTGGATGGTAACAGTGATTCCCCCTAACATGGCATCGTACATTTGCACATATGTGCATGTGTGCGTGCTGGTGAATAACTCTGTATATTGATTAGTATATGTGGGTGCAGGTCAGTAAGAATAGGATCTGGTCAGTAGCTACTGACGTTGGTCAGCCAGACGCCATGTTTGTGAGAAGGGGGGTGTGTGTGTTTGTTAGTAAATGTTGGTGCTGGTCAGTCTGATGGCGGGTTGGTTTGTAGGTGTGGGTATTGGTTGATAAGTGTGGGTATTTGTCAGTGGATGTGGGCGCTGGTCAATTGGTATGAGTGTTGGTTGCTAAATGTATGTGTTGTTTGGTTAAAATATATGAGTGTTGGTCAGTTAAATTCAATGTTACACTTATGGACGTTTTTAACATTACATTTACCATAGTTCCCTATGTGTCATATTTCATTAAGGAGGCAAAATGTTAAATTCTGATTGTTACAACTTGGATTCCATTAGTAGTGCAAAAACAGTACCACCAATGTCGCATTTTTATATAAACTTCCCTAGTTTGTCTCAGCTATACAGATATTTTCACTGGGTAACACAAAAAATTTGTTGTTGTTGTTGTAGGGCTTAATGCCATTTTCCAGCACAAGATAGGCTATACATGGCAGCCCGTATAAATAGTGGAGGAAGAACCTGGGAAAAATCCTGAAAGAACCACCAACCCATGAGAAGCTACTGGCAAGCTTTCTCAGAAAACCACATTGGCTGAACCCTAGACTCGAACCCATGCAGACCGAGGTGAGGTGGCAGTGATCTGTAATGGTGAGCACTTTAGACCACTCTGCCACTCTGGGCCTCCAAATATTTTTATGGCGGTATTACTGAACTTACTGCGATATGTACCATGGTATATCACAATAATATTTGGGACCAATTTAATATTCTAGGGAAGGGACCTGACTTGTTTCTGCTTTTTAAATTCTGTTTGTCAATAGCTGAAAAAATTTTGCTCTGATTTATAACAAAATAACACCATAAAATATACATTATCTGATGAAAAAAAAAGTCTAAATGAAAATAAAGGAAAATAAATTAGCTCAAAAGAAAATTTAAGCTCTTCTCTCTGAAAATTAAATGGCCAATACCTTATAGTAGATGAATTTACTGTATGCATGTTAATTGTACTGTAATTTGTAATCTAAGTCCTGCAAGAGATGATTAAGCTTACACTATAGCTGACACCATATCAAAGACATTGTGCAAGCTTGTTGATTACAAGTGAAGTGTTGTCACTGAAGCTTACAGGTCGCATGTACACTATTGATATAATAGGCAGGGAAACTTTGAGTGGGATGCCAACACCAGGGAAAGACATTTATCAGAAAGAACATATAATACAAAAAACACGCTTTCTCAACAAACAAGAACATATTTAGTGGACTTGAGAAATTACTTCAAATTCTAATAGAAAATAACCACTCTCCTAAACATCTTTGGATGATTCTTAGTCTTAGAATGGAATACATGTATTTAAGACATTAACTTATGCAAGTAAAGAACTAAAATAATGACATCTTTCTTTTATAAATCAGAATATTTTCCAAAAGTTGAATTTGACTCAAATATCTTACACAACATTGCATTTGCATACGCAATTCATGTCAAACATGTGATTAAAGGATCATTAATATAATTATGTTTGTAATATTCAACATTTTGTGACAAACACAACTGCTTGATAATAAAACCCTACATTTTACAAATTATTTTGTCATGGAAAATGAAAACATGTTAATATCATTAATTTTATAAGATTACTCTGGAATTTCCATATATTCCTTACTGAGGGAAACTACCAAAGTGCTGGTACAGTGAAAAAGTATCATGGTATGTACCACCGGAAAAAATACAGGTAATACTGTGCACCTCTAGTATTATACCTTACAATTGCATTCATACCTTTTTATTTTTTCATAATATATCAAACTATTGGTCATTATTGTTATCTAAGATGACTTTAATTTAATCATCCTTTCTTGTAACAATTTTCTTAACTTTTTCCACTAAATGCCTAGACAAACAGCTATAAGAGCCACAAAAATGCTTGACACAGTACTAGAAAATATATATTTTTTGATTAATGATATATTGAAAAGTTTTATTTCTTCAGTGATCTTGACCTTGACTATTTGACTCCCAAAATAAAATTTCTTCCTTATCTCAAGAGCAAGCCATACACAATTTTTTTAACAGTACATGATGGAGAAATGAAGCTATTTTACATATGAAGTTTTCTCCTTTCTCTTAGTAACCTAAAACTTGATAGATTTTTTTTTTCCTACTTCATGTGCAAGACATCCCTTTCTGTATCCTAGTTTTCAAATAACTATTCTTGATCATTTCTCAACTGTGTTATTCTTAAAGTAAACTTGGGTTTTAACGATCAAGTCAATTTCCCACTAAACTGGTTGCATTTAATTTTTTGGACAATGAACATTTAATTTCAACATTATTTTTCCCACCTTGTAAATTATACTTGTAGGAAAACACACATCACTGTTTTCATCATCACCCAAAATACTGTGACATTGATCAGTAAATTCTTAATCATTTAAATTTGTATATTTTATTTATTTGCTATGCATTTTTGAATTTTCTGCATGTGGTAATATCCATTTACAACATGGCCATGCACAATTAGTCATTATACACTGTTCTAGGGGTAGTTACCCTAGTAACTCACATATTCCCAATAATCTTCTAAATATTGTGATATCTATTTATGTCTCACTGGACAGTTATTTTTGGTGAATTTTCACTAGTTATTTTTGGTGAATTTTCATTCAACTAAGATTGCAGAAAAATGAGAATAATTTTACATTAAAGATACAAATACTTACCAATGTTTTTTTCAGAAAGCATGCTATTCCTGTCCTACTCTTTCAAAGGTAGTTACCAAACAAACCTATCCATCTAGCCTAACTCTACGAAGTCTAGTTGCAGATTAAGTTCTGTGTGAATTTATAAACACAAGGCTCATTCTTTTTAGATTCATGTCCTTGACCTTAGAATTGTTTCACTGTGTGTGTGTGTGTTTGTGTATGTGTGTGTGTGTGTGTCAGAATACAAAACCATTAAGTGATACCCTCCAAAAGGTCATGCACAAAGAGTATAGTATTATATGCTCTAGGGGAAATAACTCAACATATTATTATGAACCTTTGCAAAGTTGTGATATCCATTTACATATTGGCGATACATAAGTAGTCATTATAGCATTGTGTTCCAACAGGGGTCATTTGACACATTTACTATGAATCTTCTGTGTTGTGATATCCATTTACATCCTGGTCAAACAAAAGTAGTCATTATAGTTATTGTATGTTCTAGCGGAAATAACTCAACATATTTGCAATGCATCTTCTGAATGATGTTATTATTTATAATGTGGCAATGCACAAGTAGTCATTACAGTAGCTTTAAGGGAGGTAACTCAACATATTTGCTGTGAATTTCCTGCATGTTATGGTATCGATTTACTTTGTGGCCAAGCTGGTATAATGGTACCAATTGTACAAATCCAGGTGGGTGGAGCTTAAGGTGTAAGGAACATTGTATTCAGAAATAAACAACAAAACTAGCTGTGATTGGTGCATTATGTAAGAGTTGTACTTTTTGTTAGGCTTAAAACAAAATTGAGCCTCTTGGCAACATGTGAGATTATGTTAATTCATATCTAGATCACATTTTGTATTTTTTATAATTTTTTTAAAATGTGGTACACATGACTGAAAATGTGTCTGATGTGACTAGATAACTCTTACCCGTTTAGTTCCAGCAGAGTTATCTCTCTTAAATGCAATGGAGTACCTCGTTCTGTCCTTGTCAAATTGACAATCTAACATTGTTCTCTATGACAGTGTGTAACATGCATACTGAGATATGATAGAAAGTATATTTCGCAAAACATTAGCATTGAGGTCTATGGAAAAACAATTGGTACTGTGATACCTAAAGGGAAGAACAGCCTCACAGTGTATCCATAGAAACACATACATGTGGGCGGCATTTATGAACTGTACTAGTTTGATGCAGGAAAACAAATGGATGCTGAACATTTTTTGGTCAAATATGGACAGTCTTTTAAGAATAAAATGTATGAAATCTTCAGAAAATAGTACAAGTTGACTTTGGATGGGGGCTTTTGATAACTATAGCTATGACAGACATAGACTTGTATTGCCTGATGGCTTATGTTTTCAGTCAGCTCCAAAATTGGCATACATGCAACAAAGTAAGTTATGTAAAAATAATTTAGTTGATTTTGGCCAAATAGTGACTATTTTACCTGCAAAACATGACAAATCATGTATAAAAAAAACCAACAACTATCTTGTTTTTTTTAAGGCCTGCCATAAACCAGGATAAAGAACACTCTAGGTTCACTTGTAGATAGATCACTTGTATCATATAGGATATTCTGGTATGAGTAATTTTAGGTAATTTTATTAAAGATATTGTATTCCTTCCCACTTTGATTTTAACTGTCCTGCTCTAATTGTCCATTTTTGTACACTTTCCTGCCTTAAACTGTTCATGCAGTTTATTTAGATAAGTTCTCTTGCATTCCCTTTTGTTGAAGTAGTAGGGAATACCAACAGACAAGAGCAGCTTCTTTAAGTCAGCATTTCCTATTGACACTTGTATAAGCCTAATTATAACCTACTATTGACTTTCAATTAATTCTATTTATTTCTGTCCAGCTGTTCTTTTGCAATTTCCATATCAGGTCAAACATTATTGAGTGATAACCATATTAGTCACATATTGCCAATTCCTTCCACTCAAGTCCACACTGTTCTTCAAACTTTGCATCCCATGGCAAGAATCCAAAATTGGCATGGGATCATATCTGCATGTTTATGGAAGGCTGCACTCCACATGCCGGCATTGTAGAGAACATGAACTATGTGAAATAAAACAGCTGCCTCATCTCAGAAAACAAAATTACATCACTCTTAAGGTCTCAACTACATACAGAAGCTTGAATGTTAGGTTCTCACTTATCAATAATGTATTTTTGGATAAATTAATTGCATTGAAGTTAATACATGTGTTCATGAACTCATCTATATTACATGGATAATATATTGGAGGAAATAAAAATACCACACCTTATGTATATCATTCAGTTATCTCCCTTACACCAGACATAACATTTCAAGAAACTCACATTTTCAGTGAGTGGCTATGAAAATATAGAGAAGATTTGTGAAGTACTATATTAGCCCTCAGTCTTGATGCAAATGTAAGTAGAAGCAATTTAACAATTTCTCACAGTAAAGTTTACAAGTTTAAAAACTGATAAAGTATGTTTTGTTTGCTGTAGGTATTTTTCTGCCTAACTGAAGCCCACATTTGTTAATTTCTGATGTAGAAGAAATATAAATTAAATGCATCTATATTGTCTAAATTAATCACCCTTTTATATTAGATGGGAATGAACACCACCTGAAATTTTGGTGTCTGTAAGGAATGTTATAGCACAGGTGCCTTTAGACTGTCCTTGGACCTATGGGGCACTGCCTCCATATGTTTGTCCAAGGTAAGGTCATCAAACTTCTACTTCTCATTTTTCTCATTGCTGCTTTGTCTCCTTTAATTCCTTTATCATAAACTACATCTCCCTTTTAGATACACACCTTCCTCCTGTTTTAACTCCATTATACTCACTATACTTATTGTTTATCTTTGGCATTTTTCTGTATTTTATTCCCCAAATCCAACATAACCACTTAGAAGCTGTGATCTATTGTATTTGGTGACAGATTGGCTTACTGCATCAATTTTATTCACTACACAAAGGCGGGAAGCTTTCTATTTGTGTTACAAAGAGGATGGGTAGGTTGACCTTTGTGTGAGGACTGGGGGTTTGTGACCTCATGTATCTGCAGACAGTGTAAAGTGTGGATAGCTTATACTTTAGAATAAGACTGGGTCATGTAAACCTGTCTCTGATGTTAAGTTCTGCATCTACCAAACAAATATAAAGTCCTTTGTTTTAGGTGAATTGTACTTTCTGAAGTAGAAGAGGTACATACTATTTGGTACATTGACCTCTGACCTAGTTATTACATAATATGATATAATACGATTTATCCCATATCACCCATGTGAAGTTCAGTAACTGCTGATATGAATAAAACACAACTCATAGTTAAAACAAGTCATTTTATTCACAAAATGTAGTTTGGTAGTAAAGCACAAGTATGAAAACAGAAGCTGAAATTGTTGACAATTACATACACATTAACATAAGACACAGCTTAGTACCTCATAAAATTGTTTTTGACAAGCGAGCCTAAGTACACTTGTTACTTGTACAGTCCCAAGCTATATCACAGATTATTGAAACAATTAAGGTTGGCTATAGGTATAACAGTACCAATTGTACAACCCCAGGTTGGCAGATCTTAAGGTGTAGGGAACATTGTATTCAGAAATAAACAACAAAACTAGCTGTGATTGGTGCATTATGTAAAAGCTGTACTTTTCGTTAGGCTTAAAAAAAGTTGAGCCTCTTGGCAACATGTGAGATTATGTTAATTCATATCTAGATCACATTTTGTATTTTTTATGATTTTTTTAAAAATGTGGTACACATGACTGAAAATGTGTCTGATGTGACTAGATAACTCTTACCCTTGTTTAGTTCCAGCAGAGTTATCTCTCTTAAATGCAATGGAGTACCTGGTTCTGTCCTTGACGAATTGACAATCTAACATTGTTCTCTATGACAGTGTGACATGCATGCTGAGGTAAGATAGAAAGTATATTTATTTCGCAAAACATTAGCATTGAGGTCTATGGAAAAACAATTGGTACCGTGATACCAACTATAGTAGTCATCATAGTATGTTCTAGGGGAGGTAATTCAACATATTTACTATGAACCTTCTGCATGCTGTGAAGTCCATTTATACTTTTACCAAGCTAAATTAGTCATATCAGTATTGTGTTCAACAGAAGGTAACACAACAACAACAAATACACTTAACTGCATAAATAATCAGATCCATCTAAATCTGTAAAATCCAGATTCTTATCAAATAAGTTTGATGATGCCAACATTTAATCTACTACACTTGAAACATCTGAATATTGATCAATTAGATCATCATCAACTCGGGTTTGGTTTTTGTTTTGACTGAATATAAAATTTTAATTTCCACATACTATTCATTCCTCTTTTGAGTCTGGCATGATGGTTGTTACATCGTATACCTTTTTAGAGGATGCCAAAGCATCCTCTTTATTTGATTTGCTTTTTTGGCATCCAGGTGTTTTAGGGGCTGCTTTTGTTCTTTAACTTGAAGAGTACTTCCTATGATTGACTGTCTTTTTCAAATTTAAACAAAAAGATATAATGTAATAATGATAATCAGTACTACATGAATACATGAGAAAGTGTCCTAAAAATTAGTAATGCATGAAATATAGGTCAGTGACCTACTTTTGAGGTGATAACCTAGTGCTCAACGTAATGGATTGATAGACAGAGCGACTTGACTGTACAATCAAAGCTGTATGACACACTAACCAAATACTGTGCACTATATCAATCTTGGTAAAAGTCTTATCATTAATAAGACATTTGCTAAGGTTGATATTGTACACATCCTAATATTGAGTCTGAAGTCTCTAATACTGATGGCATACGAAAAGTTACTCTTCATTACACATGCATGCACTGGTATGCAGGATCATAATATGTTTTCTTTTGAATACTAGGTGGAAAAAAGATGCAAAAAATTAACACATCAAGTAGAAATCTGCATTTTATTAAATTACTGACACACAGACACAATGATTTCAAATAGATACAAATATGATACAAACAAAAGTATGCTGATATTATATCCATACAATTTTCTTGTTAAGCTCCACATCTTTTGTTAAAACTAAACATCACACAAATCAGGCATTATCTTAAGAGGCTATACCTCAATGTTACAACATCTAGATGTATGCATTCAAATGGCCATGTCAGGATCTTCTGTAAGTAATTAGCTCATATGGGTGATTCTAGCAAAGCAATAACTCAAGATGTGCTCTTGTAGATACTTAGAACAAACAGCACAGAATCAAAGCCATCTCTTATCATAAACTCATTTAACAAATTGTCATGTGATGTATATTTAATGTCATTTATAGGTATGAGGATGCAGAGCTGTCATAAGGGGCTGGCATTACAGCAACTGCCCAGGGTGCTATTTCGCGGACAGATGGTGGTATGGGGGGGTGGGGGGGGACCAATGGTGACACTTGCCAAAGTTGCTGTTTTGTCCAATATAAACTTGCAACAGCTCCATAAGGATGATAATCCTTGTCATATGATGTTTATTTATTGTCACTAATTGATATGAGGTTGAGTACCATGTCATGTGATGTATATTTAGTGTCAATAATGGATTTCAAGATGAGTATCATAGCAAGGAATTCAGTAGTTACCATGGACCTTTTACATTTTTCACTGCAACAAAAGCGAAGTATGACACTGATGATAAACCTTTTGGATTTACTCTCATAAATTATTAATCCAAAGAATTTTTTTGTACATAATTGTTGCTAATTCTTGAAAGTCTTATGGTCATCAATAAATATACACCTATTTCATTTTTCTACGCATCTGTGTGCCTTCAGTTGGACATGCATCCTCTTGAAACAAACATATGGATCCCAACATAAATGCATCAAATATTGGTCTATGCTATTTCTGGTTTACAGATACACAATTATAATTCAAATAATCTGCATCTACTAGAAGGATGCACAGGACATACACAAGTCCCTATTTCTATCACTGTTCACAGGAGCCATAAAAGTGACTACTGTCGTTAAATGATTGAACCTTTTACTGTGGGATGTGCCAAACACTGTTGCATAACAGTGCATATAGAAATCTTAAATGGGTTTTTTAAAAATGCTGATCCACATTATAATTGCTTCTCATTAGTCAAGAAGTAAAATTATGTAAAATAAATTAAGTAACAATATTAAAATAAAATGTGCCAAATTTAATGGGCTCTATTAAGTAGGTTATAAAAGGGGGCAGCAGGGCACTGAGCAGTTGTATAAAAAAGGTGTACTGTAATTAAGACCACAACTTCAGTGCAAAATGGATGTGACTGGAAACTTCACTGTAAATGATTCTTTTTTTAAATAAGATATATACCACATTCACTGAAGATATCTCTGTGTCTTCACTGGTCACATCTGCCTATTCTCCATGAATATCATAACTCATTTCATACTGCAAAGTCATATTCTATGTGCAAATCATGCACATAATTTACATCCGACAGAAATTTGTGTAACATTGACCTAATGTAGGCACAGTAGCTTCATACCTGATTTTTACAATGAGACTGCTCAAAGCAAACAACAAATAACTGATGCATGTTAATCACAATTCAATCCAGTTTTTAAAAAAGGTCATAAAATGCTGATCAATCAGCTGGCACATCCGCTTGCTCTCTATCTTTTCTGTACTTCATATCATAACATACTTGAATCTACATCTGAAAATAAACTGAAAATTATAAACATTGAGAAAATACAGCGTTACAAGAAATCTACATCTGAAAATAAACTGAAAATTATAAACATTGAGAAAATACAGCTTTACAAGAAATCTACATCTGAAAATAAACTGAAAATTATAAACATTGAGAAAATACAGCGTTACAAGAAATCTACATCGGAAAATAAACTGAAAATTATAAACATTGAGAAAATACAGCGTTACAAGAGATCTACATCTGAAAATAAACTGAAAATTATAAACATTGAGAAAATACAGCTTTACAAGAAATCTACATCTGAAAATAAACTGAAAATTATAAACATTGAGAAAATACAGCTTTACAAGAAATCTACATTGGAAAATAAACTGAAAATTATAAACATTGAGAAAATACAGCTTTACAAGAAATCTACATCAGAAAATAAACTGAAAATTATAAGCCTTGACAAATTATGGCTTTAAAAGAATTCTGCTGAATGTTATGTTCCATATGCCCAGCTGTGTCATAATCAACAAGCCCTTTAAAAGCAGTGGCATGTTAACAATATGCCAGATTGGGTTTGCTATTGCTCACCTGGGCAGATGACATGTCCACATGTAAATATCAATTCACGTATGTACTGAAACTGTTGCGGGGAAAAAAACGTTGTAGCACAAAGTTGCTACATTGTTTATTCATGTTGGTGTCATTTATCTTCTTTCTCGTCCCTACTTACATAGTGCCCCCGATGTTTTTACTAATTATATTAGTATTATCCTAGTAGTCAACACTCCTAATTTATATACAATAAAACCTGTTATGAGAGACAGCCCTTTCTGCCAACCAAAAGCAGTCTCTCAAGACAGGTGGTCTCTCATAACAGGTGTGTGAAAAAGGACTGGTTTACAGGGCCAATAGTTAGCACTGTTGAAGAAGGAAAAATACCCATACTCATGGTACATGTATAATATTATTTATTCATAAAACATGTTAAATATTGCATGCATTCCTCTCAAAATAATTTTATACAATAAATATATACATCTATCATACAACGTGAATCAAATTTATATTTGAACATCACATTAATATGTACATCTATTAGTATATGAATTGTGAAATAAACAAAGGTAATATTTATCCTATCCAAAAAGTAACTTCACATGGTCATAAATTTTAGAGTTGTTTCAAATGTAACAAAAACTGCACAGTTAGCTATGACGTATTTATCTTATTTTATGCACTTAATCACTTTTCTTTCAGAAATCTGTTATACTTCTTTGTTGACATTTTTTACTCAGCTGATTGGTCTGAACATGTTTCTCAATCTCTGAGCAAAGAAGCAAAAGTTTGGGATTGCCATGTTGTAAAGCATATTCTTTAATCTCCTTTAAATGTTCTATGATTGCAGAATGTGATATAACGTGAGGCAGAATTTCACCAACAGATGACTCATTGTCACCGTCACTGTCCACAGTTGGAGAAGTGCATGATTTACCTCTCTGAAGAATATCCTTCTCCCAGTCTGGCCCTGAGACAACATTAGAAGTTTCTAGACAGTGGACCATATCAGCATATGTCATGCCACTGTGATGAGGTTCCATTGATGGATGCATGTCTTGTTCACTCTCTTCACTCTCTGGCTTTATGGCTTGAAAACTGACAGAAAAGCTACACTTGGCAAAACACCTTTCGATGGTGTATGCAGACAGAGCAACCCACACTGACTTAATCCATGAAATGGCATCCAGAACAGTGATAGTCTTAGATATATTAGTTGCTGCGGAGCACTCGTCCATTTTGGAAAGAATGTGTCGCAGCAGTTTCTTCTGATAATTCATTTTTACAGCCTGAATTATAATTACATCACAGGGTTGTAGTTTGTATGTTGTATCTGGGGGCAGAAAAACCAGTTTTACATTGCTAAACTGAACATTTGGGTGTGCACTGCAGCTGTCTACAATAACTAAAATGTTCCAAGATGTCTGATGTCATCCAAGCCTTTCTGTTGGATTCATAGGCAACACCCAAAGATCTTAAATTAAATGACCTAAAACATCTTGGGTTGCATGATTTGCCTATAACTAAGGGGTCCAGTTTTTCTCCAGTTTCACTACATGCCAACAATAGTGTCAACCTCTCCTTTGTTTTTTTGTTCCTTTGCAAACATCATCTTTCTGCACTAGGGACCTGTCAGGTAGTCCTCTGTAAAAGAGTCCTGTTTCATCAGCATTAAAAATATCACACAGGTTATACCCTTCAGTGATGGCTGGTAGTCTTTTTCCAGTCATCAACTGTCTGTAAATTCACATCAGCTGATTCTCCACTAAGCACACTAGCTGTGATATATCATATTGTATCTATTTTTGAAGCTCTCCAGCCATCCATTTGATGCAGCAAAGTCATCTTAATTCAGTTCTGCTGAGACAATAATTTCCTTTTCCTGAATCAGCTTTCCACTTACTAGTTATGTTTTTACTCCTTGCAACAAAAACATCACTCCCATACTCGCTCATTAAGATCCCCATACACTGTCAGTTGTGCCTTGACATATTTCCTCTCTGCTTGTGCACCTTTCTGCCATTAGCTTCTAAAGGACCCTTGTCTTTGACAACACTCTGAACCTGAGTTTTGCCGACTTTTAAGCTGGCTGCTATTTTTCAAGTGTTCTCCCCTTTTTCACTTCTTTCAATTACATTAGTTCTTTCCTCTAGTGTTAGAATTTTTCTCTTTTTCATGGGAGGTTCTGCCATTGTTATCAAGAAACAATACATTTATTTTGAGACGAAAAGTTTAATTCACCAGTGTTATAGCTCAATAAACAAAGGTTGCGACCATCTGCACCCAGGTAAACGGATGGTGGCTTGTTGAAACACTAACAAAAGAAATTTAAAAAAACAAAAAACAAATCTGGAAATGATTCTCACTTACTAGTATTAAAGACAAAGAGCTCATTCACTCCCAGACATTACAGATTAACTGGAAAGACAAACGATGTACTCAACCCTACACCGAAGCCCTTTCAAAAGATTTCTCACTGGGACATTAGCCCTACTGCTGTTGTGTAGGTTTTCACAAAAGATAAAGAAAAACTACAAACCTCTAAATTGACTACGTACGTCCATGATTACTCCCTTTGATGAAAAATTGGTTATCTAACTGGGTTTTTACATGACTTCGGCACTACAATGGCGGATAGTGACATGTACTTTACTATTGTTTACATATGACACCAAATGCTGGACTTGTAAATTTCACAAAACTGGTAGATAGCCGATTTTCTAATACATTATTAGAACAATCTTTACTATTTATGCAGTTGTTGTTACAAAGGATTAAATAATGGTTAGTGGTGTTTATCTTGCAATATGTTTGTTCAACTGTAGTGTTATTTAATGTGCACTTCACATACTACATCTATCCTAAGCTCTCTTGCTTACAAAGGATTAAGTCAAGGTCAGTGGTGTTGATCTGTTTTTTTGTGATGCGGTCATTCATAGCAGTGTCAAAATGCATATTTTGCCAAAATATTGTGGTCACTGGTCGTATTCTGCAGGTGGTCGCTCATGACAGTGTTTATATAATAAAATTGATCTGTGCATTATGATTGTGGTCAGAAATGACAGGTGGTCACTTATAGCAGAGGTCGCTCATAACAGTTTTTACTGTACTACCCTGGATACAATTTGTTTCCATGGTAACATACAAAATTCTGAATGCAAAAAAGGCACCTGTACACAACTTGCTCGACAAGTGTACCAAGTTGGGTATCAATACCATGAACAGTTTGAGTGCTCCAGAAATAAAAATGTTCAGTCCACAATGCAAATACAAGGAAAGTTTGGTCTCAATTTCTACTTCTAAAACTCCTTAGTGTTTTATGTGCTGCAACCATGCACCTCCTCCAAAACAAACCACCCATGAATTACTATTTTCTGGTTCAACTGAATTTTTTTATATTTTCACTTCCTCACTTTGTGAAAAAAACTGCTGTATTACTGTTCATTTAATCACTTTCTTGCCATCAAGGACTTTTTTCAGATGGCTTTTAGGGGCAAGAAAATTTGAGAATTCTGTTCCAAAAATCTGAGGATCCTGAACTAAGACTAGCATGAGACAGTCAATGATGAGCTAGATACACTTGGAGATGAGCTAGATACACTTGGATATGAGCAAGATACACTTGGAGATGAGCTAGATATACTTGGATATGAGTTAGATACACTTAAGAGATGAGCTAGATACACTTGGATATAAGCTAGATACACTTGGATATGAGCTAGATACACTTGGAGATGAGCTAGATACAGAGATGAGCTAGATTCACTTGGATATGAGCTAGATTCACTTGGAGATGAGCTAGATATACTTGGATATGAGTTAGATACACTTAAGAGATGAGCTAGATACACTTGGATATAAGCTAGATACACTTCGATATGAGCTAGATACACTTGGAGATGAGGAAGATAGACTTGGAGATGAGATAGATACAGAGATGAGCTAGATACACTTGGAGATGAGCTAGATACAGAGATGAGCTAGATTCACTTGGAGATGAGCCAGATACACTTAGAGATGAGCTACATACACTTGGATATGAGCTAGATAGAGAGATGAGCTAGATACACTTGGAGATGAGCTAGATAGAGAGATGAGCTAGATACACTTGGATATGAGCTAGATACACTTGGATATGAGCTAGATACACTTAGAGATGAGCTACATACACTTGGAGATGAGCTAGATAGAGAGATGAGCTAGATACACTTGGATATGAGCTAGATACACTTGGATATGAGCTAGATACACTTAGAGATGAGCTAGATACACTTGGAGATGAGCTAGATAGAGAGATGAGCTAGATACACTTGGATATGAGCTAGATACACTTGGATATGAGCTAGATAGAGAGATGAGCTAGATACACTTGGAGATGAGCTAGATAGAGAGATGAGCTAGATACACTTGGATATGAGCTAGATACACTTGGATATGAGCTAGATACACTTAGAGACGAGCTAGATACACTTGGAGATGAGCTAGATACACTTAGAGATGAACCAGAACACTTGGTGATGAGCTAGATACACTTGGATAGAGCTCCGTTTCATCCATAAGATTTGGGGGTCAGGACATGCAGGTACAGAGAAGAAAATGACGGATGTTTTGCCAGAGAAATGTAAATAATGAATTTTATATTTCACCACCTTTTTAATGTGTGCATATTTAAAAAAAAAAGCATATCTTCGGGATGTAATTATCTTATTAAGTGTATGATGAATCATGGTGAGTGAGATCTTGGGAAAATTTGTTTTGAGTACTTGACCTTTTGCTGCAAACAAGATGATGCTGTAAAATCAGAATTTTTCACTGGCAAGATTGTTAATTTCAGTCAGCAACAGAACATAAATTTCAACTGTAAAATCTGAACAACCTGAAATGGTGTTATCTGTCATGCAACTGAAGAAACTTGGGTTCAATATGTAAGGAAAAAAACAATTTTTGGAGTACAATATGTATGTCTGGAAATATTCACCTGATGATAATATGAAAGGAATACATCAGTTACCTTACAAATACAGCACTCCAAAGCTGAAAAGATAATCACAATGTCTTTTGGTTCATTTTTTTTTCTGCAACAAAAGTGGACTCCCTTTAACAGAATGATTGGTACCAAATTCCAGTGTTCATCTGTTACTAATCGAATGTAAATACATGCTCTTTCGGGGATGTAAATGCTAAGAGGACTTGGGAGGTTAAGCCCTTATAATGATCATGAAAGTACTATTGAAGAAACATTTTTTACTCCAAAAAAATTATTTCTTCTTCAAATACATTACCTAATCAAAATATGTTTGGGGAATATGTAAAAGGCTGAGGGTGTTACATTTGCTTACCCTGCTAATTTTTTTAAAAGAGGACAGATGGATACCCTATCTACAGCCACATTAAGAAGAACCAAGTGCTGAAGAAATTTCCAGGCTGAGATGCCCAAATAAATGAAACACTGGGATGGAATACAGCCAGAATTGTTCCTGTTGACAAGTAATCCAAAGCAAAGTGAGAGTGGAACAAAAGACTTCATGTCTTGGTATAAAGGACTGGCTACTTCATACATTTGTAGAATGTGATCCAGGTGACACAGCTTGGCTTATGATTCTCTTGAAGACCCAGGCACAGAGATTCAGATCAGAAATGGATTGTCCTGAACTAGAACATGGCATCCCTGTTAACCTTGCTAATTTACAGGAAGACCTCTGAATGGAAATATGAAGGTACACATTCTGGGGGTCCAGGCTGACTGTGAAATCTCCCTTCTGAATGCCACTGAGAACCGATCTTGCATCTCCATTCTGAACCAAAGTACCCAAAAGTATTATGTACATATGCACAGAGTTTTTGTAGCACATCAGCACAGTCCTGACCATACAGTGCCTGGTAAATTCATGTATCCCTCAAAATACACACAACAGATATTAAAATCCTTAGAATACAAAATTCAATTTATATAAATGAACAACACGTTCTCAGGTGTAGCATCAATAAATGGCACATCCATGGCAAAAAGATTTTCAACGTTAGTTGCTGCTAATGACATGAAGAAGGGCACATCAGATCAGGCCTATTCTCTACAGTGGCAGTCCAGCAGGAGATTTTGAGAGCTCAGATCTACAACAGAAGTCCAGCAGCGGATTCTGAGAGTTTAGATCTACATCAGCTGTCCAGCAGGGATGTTGAGGGCTTAAATCTACATTGGCAATCCAGCAGGGGATGAGAGCTTAGATCTAAATTGGTAGTCCAGCAGGGGATTTTGAGAGCTCAGATCTACACTGATAATCCAGCAGGGGATTTTGAGAGCTCAGATCTACATCGGCAAACCAAAAGGGGATTTTGTGAGCTTAGATCTACACTGACAATCCAGCAGGGGATTTTGAAAGTTTGAATCTACATCGGCAATCCAGCAGGGGATTTTGAAAGTTTGAATCTACATTGGCAATCCAGCAGGGGATTTTGAAAGTTTGAATCTACATTGGCAATCCAGCAGGGGATTTTGAAAGTTTGAATCTACATCGGCAATCCAACAGGGGATTTTGAAGTTTGAACCTACATCGGCAATCCAACAGGGGATTTTGAAAGTTTGAATCTACATCAGCAATCCAACAGGGGATTTTGAGAGATTAGATTTAGGACTGGATGAAGCTTATTATTGGTCCTGGAAACAAGAAAAAGTTGGGAGAAAAATCCCAGTAAGTTTTGTGCTGTGAACTGTTTGTTCCACCCTTTTTGTAAGAGTACTTATTTCTGGACATAGAACATCAGATTTGTGCAGCTATCTTAAGACTGGGCATAAATGATATAACAAGAAAAAGAACATTCTTTTTTAAGATATCACAGTAGAGGTACTATACTGAACTGATAAAAAAACCAACAGTTTGTTTTCTTCATTTAGATCATTGTTCCTAACTTTGCTTCATAAGCTATTATCAATGTACACTAGAAGCAAAATTATACTAAGGGAAGACCACAAGTTTTGAGTGAACTTGGAGTGACAGCCTGTAGTACATGAATAGTTCATGCATCAATAATTATCTTGATTAGCCACTACAGATGAGACCTTGTGAGAACAAACAGCATTCAGTCTACTTGTCAAATTACTATCCTAATTCATATGTACAATATACAGTTAGCCTGCTGAACATAACCTATCATAATATACTCTAGTAAAGGTCACACAGGTCATGTAGGCATTCAACACCGACTAATTCAGTAATAGGTGTCATTTTTTAAAATTTTATTCAACATATCTTTAAGTGATAAGTATTCACTACATTTGGATTCCTATACATCCACATTCCTTTGGAAGGTCATTATTTAGATTACCCGAGAAGTGCATAAGGCAAAACCGAGAAGTGCATAAGGCAAAATCAATCTTAAAGTACGGAGACATTTTTGGACAAAATGAACCTAAAGGTGTGATCCAGAACAATCCAGATTGAATGTCACATGCTGTGATGTCACAATAAAAGCTGCGCATATTGATATACAAATTCACACTACCCTGTATTGTGATGATTCCACCTGAAGTGCTCTTTTCTTGACCCAAGTTTAGTACATGGCCACCATTGTAAAAGACCACAGAGATCTATAATTTTCATCTGGAAGTTTCTTGATGACAATTAAGGTGCAGAGCATTCAATAATCAGGACTGAACAAATTTTGGTTAAAGAAAATTAGTGTTAAATTTTAAAAGAACAATTTATATCTCATTTAAAATGAGTAAATGCACATACATGACCCATTTGACTTATACTTTAATTATAGTCATTATTATGGAGGTTTACCACAGAATAAACACATTTGTTCCAACTTACAACAGCACTATTCAGAAAGGTCCTTCTGAGTGTGCTAGGCTGTGTATAGCATGGTAGAATCTATATGAGGTCATGAACTACACTTAATCCATGTTTGCAGATGATAAAATGTAGCTTACCGTGACGATTTTAGCTTTGATGGGTGTAGTATTTACAGAGTTGCATCCAATAAATGTTTCATGATTCGAACATAGACAGCATCCCAATTAATAAACTCTGAACTAAAACTTCAAAACATCACTGAAGCATGAAATAGAGGTGAATAAACTCTAAACAAAACATTCAAAATAAATTCAATGGAGCATGAAATACAGATCACAGTAACCTCATTTTGCATTGGGCAGCTAGAATGTATCAAGGTGGTTCTTCACAAACTTTAATGAGTCTAGGTTGAATAAATATGCATAATGTATGCCCAAAATACATATATTCATGTGATAAATGCCAAAACTTAACCAAACCAGTGAAAGATGAAATAGAGAAAATGCTGAGCTTTTTTATTGTAAGGATGTGGTCCTAACAGATGTATATCATCATCAATTTCATGATCCAAAACATGATGTGGGCCGGAGAACTGAACATCAAATACAAAATGTAACTGAAGTCAGTGGAGCATAAAATACAGGCCATAGCGACTTGCTACAAAATGAAGGAGACGTGCTCATTAAGATGCATCCCATCAACAATTTTCATGACCCTAAATAGTATAGAATGCAAACAGCATGCAATAAACCATTGAGGCTATGAGCTAAATACAAAATCTTAACATATGCCAGTAAAATGCAAAATGGAAATCAAATTAACTTTTTGTATGGGTGCAGCACTATGGTCAAGGAAACAAATGTGTTTCTACTGCACTGGTTTAAAATTAGGGGAGGCAGGTCATTTTTCTTTTTTAAAAACAGTTTATATATATATATATATAGAATATATGTATAGTATGTACGTTGTATCAATGATATACGAGATGTATAAATTTTTCATTAAAAGGAAACGAAGCTTGCTGAGTTTCCTTTTAATGAAAAATGTATACAATGAGTGGTATATCATTGATACAGCGTACATACTGTACACATATTTTATTTATATCACATACAAATACATATATTTGCCCTTGAACGGAGTTCAGATTTACGACAGGCAGTTGTGTATTGACTGAGTGAATGAACTCCTCACATCCCCGAGTGTGTCCGCTACAAAATGTAGTTCTATGCCTTTTGTGGCTATTCACAATTACCTTGCATATTGATAAGTTGATTGTTTTCTTTTTTAGTTTCTATTTTTCTTCACATTGATTAAATGAATATAATACACACTTATGATATAAACATGAAAGATGGTTTTAATGATAAGAAGAGCACTACAAAAACACATAGTTAGCTGCGCCATTCACATGAACATTGTCATTCACATACCAGCGCTTGGAAATTAATGTGGAGTATAAACTAAGCAAAATGACAAACCAAAAAGAGGTAATTAAAATATTTTAATATATTTACAGTTGATCAAAGTCATTATTCTGCTCTAGTACTACCAACAATAAACTCTCTCTCTCCCTCTCTCTCTCTCTCTCTTTCACTGGTTGGTTTGACTTTAAAACTCTCTCTCTCTCTCTCTCACACACACACATACACATCCTTTGGTCGGTTTGACTTAACATTCATAAGTCCAGAGATATCGTGGGATGACACAAATGAAAATCCTCTACATTCGTCATTTCACAGATATTAGCCCGTATCTTGCTACGATGGCCCAGAGAGAGAGGGAGAGAGAGAGAGAAAAGGGGGGGGGGGAACCTTTGGACATTTTAATATTTAACTAATAATAATTGATTTTTAGAAAATTATAGTATGTTTAAGAAACAACGACAAAACATAACATTAAATACATCACAGTATGTGTACCACATAACCGAGGAATTTATAATGGCAACCTGGTTTGCAACTTTGTATCATTGACAAACACTGTAGATAAATCCCAAGGAAAGTGCACAAGTATCGTTATGACGAACCATATTCTTGTAGGTTACTTGGTGTAATTTCTATTTCAAGGTTTCAATCCAGCCCAAATTCATTTTCTCTCTCACTCCACATTTCTGCATAGTTTGTCCGTTATGCATGAGTGGAGGTGGAACAAAAATCAGAAAGGATTGTGATGAAAATGTATACCATACCAAATTCATTTAGAAAATGTGGATTATTAATACTTTTTATCGTTATTTTCATACGTCACTAATGATTAATATGTGGAAATTCATCATTGATTTAGAATCAACTGCAGACGGTTGCTAGAATGTTTATATATGCGTATTATTGCGCCATGGGCAGATCACAATTTGATATACCAATAGTATTGGTATATCAAATTGCTTTATACCAACACTTTAAATGCCATGTTAATTTTAATGTATGTGGTATATATATATATATATATATATATATAAAATGTGATGTTTTTTATATTTTATTTACCATGGGGGAAAAAAGTGCTAGGTCGGTAATGGGGAACAGGGATGGCTGGCTGACTGGAAACATGATTTGTTTGGCCTAAGATACAGTGAAGCAATATGAATCACAATGATGTGCTTTTGAGAATGATAGTGTAGTACTCATCTAGATACCCTCACCAAGTTTCATCGTTCTAGGTACAAACGAATTATATGGGAAGCTAAACACAAAATTTGAACATGGGCAAAAAACATGTGAAATGTATGTTATTGACCTTGGAGTTGAACACAAAAGCTTAATCCTACGCAACTAAAATGTGAAATGCACCTCAAAGTGACCATTTTGCAGCAAAGGTGTCGTACTAACCAAGATGGATACAATCATATAGTCAGGTGATTCTAGCATTAATAAAGCCTGACAAACTTATAACATGAAATTTAAACAAGTCAGTGAAGCATCCAATATGGGTTAATGTAACCTATTTTTGCAACTAGGGAGTAATAATCAAGCCACATGCAACCTTTATGTTTCATGATTCCAGGCTTAACAACATGTATACAGTGTGTAAAATATCTGAGCAAAGCTTAACCAAGAATATACAGCTAAGGTACTATGAAGCCTGCTCCAAACTGTTGCCTAGGACCTAGGTAAAAAGACAGTTCAGTGAGGCTGTGCTGTACATATGTATAAGCTCTTGAAGTATGCTTCCATGAGGTAAAAACACTTCAAATAATCGCTCAGATTGATGAAAAGGCACAAAGTGGCCAATATTTGTAAGGCCTCATGATGTCAGTACATGCTGACTAGACCATGGTGGATTAGCATTATATGTAAAGACAAATATAATCTGTGCTCAGTTTTAGCTGAAACTGATCTAGTGTTTTTTTAAGTACACTGAAAATATAAATTGCTGACAGATGACTTATGACAAAGAGCCATACCATATAGCTAATAAAAAGTCATGTACCAGGCCAGGTTTGAATAAATATAATCTTTTAACAGTTATTGAGTGGAAACAAATTCATATTGTTATAGATAATTTCAACATCATGAAAGGACCATAACTCAAACTTTAATGAAAAAAGTGAAAAAATTAACTTCTTCAGCATCTTCAAAATACATTGCAACTTCTCTAAACTGGATACCATCAAACCAAACATTCTGGCTGATTTATGGAGGTGGCCAATATGCAAAGGTTTAACTAGGATCAGAATGATTTTTTTGGGCCCAGATACAGAGAGTCTGCAGACGGTAACTGGATTACTGAGGGGCCAGTCTGCAGAAGGTGACCAGGTTGCAGTGAAGCCAGTCTGCAGAATGTGACTGGGTATCCGTCCAGACTGCTGAAGGTGACTGGACTGTGTTACAGAGAAGCCAATCTGCAGGAGGTGACTGGGTATCAGTCCAGTCTGCAGAAGGTGACTGGGTATGAAAAGGGACAGTATGAAGGTAGTTTCAGAAACTGAAGGTTCCAAATCCCATGGAGATCACTGGCTTCTTGCTAGATCTCTTAACCTGATGTCATCTTTGGATTTTTTTTTGTTTTTCTTTTCAATTTCAAGTGCTGATCGCAATCTTTGTTCATGTCATGAGCATGCTCAAAGCAGCACAACATGATGTCTAATAAATGTAAATTGTTATCTTTCCTGGTTTTTATCCATGAATCTGAATATCCATTTTATTCTTCTATGCTGATTGTTTGAATTTTTTAAGAGGCTGATTGACATTTTTGCCTTCAAAGTGTTTATGATTATTTGATACCATTTCTAGAAAATGCCATAACCAACTGCTTCATCATGTAGATGTTTTGGATGAAAAATATGGGCAGTTTAAAGCATCTGAGGTATTCCTGTGAAGTTAGACTGTCTCCCTTACCAACTCTACTGAATTTAATATGAAACCTGGATCGTGATAATCACTGACATGAGAGCATCTGGATTTGTAATTTCTACCATTATTCTGTAAGTCCATAATTTGAGTGTCAATTTATTAAGACTTCTTTGTTAATCGTAAGTGTTGGCTGGTCCAGGCTACAGAGGACTTGGTTTAAGGTAGTTTTATTGTATAAAGTTTGCACCAAATTTATTTCAATTCATGAAGTCCTTTAGAAAGTTATTGAACATAAGTAAAAATTATGGTCCATGCATGGATGTGCTGGACTGATGGATGCAACTTTCAGACTGATGTGATAAATGGAACTGAATGGAAATTGTTAGGTATCGATGAGTAAATGAAATACAAATCTACAACAAGTTTGATAAAATGTTCTTCCAGTGCACAAACCAATGACACCTGTAACCCATGAATTTAATGTGTCTCCACAGTAAATAAAACATGTTTTCATACCGTCCTTTAACAAGTCTACATACCTTCCTATAACATGTTTTCATACCTTCCCATAACAAATCTGAATACGTTTCTATAACTTATCTACATAACTTTCTATAACTACACATTTTCCATAACATCTCTTCATAGCTTCCTACAAGTCTCCATGTCTCTATAACATGCCTTCACAACTTTCGATAAGTTGTTTACATAACATTCTATAACAATTCCACATCTTTCCATGACAAGTGTATGCACCTTCCAATAACATGGCTTCATACTATTCTATAACAAGACTACATACCCGAATCAAAGTCCAGTTTCTTTGAAGCACTGGCATCTCCAAGTCCCTCAATGTCCACATCTCCCTCAGGGGCATTTAATGCACTCAGTGTCACTTCTGGAAAGAATTTGCAATAATTAAGACATATAATAAAGATTTTTTCAATGATGATGATTAGTAAATGTACAGAGAGATGTTTACTAGAGGAAAGAAGCTGGTTTATATCTAAAATATATTCATTCTTCTAATCAACAATACCACTCAATATCACTGACAAAAGCACTTAAAAATGGCATGAATAGTATTTTAAGAAGGTACAATCAAACCTGCCAATAGCAGCTACCCATGAGAATAGGCAGAACTTGCTTTTGTACACAAGTGACCACTGCACACAGGTTCAACTTTAAAACTGTACACAGAAGTTAAGAGGTGAGAAGGTGATTTTTATCTAAAATGAAGTCATTCTTCTAATCAGCAATACCACTCAATACCACTGCCAACAGTACTTCAAACTGCCAAGAGTAATTATAATAAAAATATGCAAATAAGCAGCTACACATGGGAAAAGGCAAAACTGGACATTGTACACAGGTGACCCCTGTACACATGTTCACCTTTAAAAATTGATTTTTGAACAAATACCATCCACCAAACATTATTATTATTATTATTATTATTATTATTATTATTATTATTATGTTATCAACATTGTTTTATGAGCATATTACAGCAAAATTATAAAATGCACATGTTGTTCTCTCTCAAGTTAATGTTCCAAACAAGATTACTATCACCTGCTCACTCGAATCCATCCTACAAATTATATCAACACTGACTTGAAATAACCACCTTTAAAATCAATATCTGGATTCATTAGTTGCTCAACTTCCTGAGATCAAACGACAGTTAAATTATGCGAGAAGCCTGTTATAAATAGGAAATCAAAAGAAGCTGTAAACTGCTATTCTTTGTGAATCACGAGTTAAAACATCACCTGCCTTTACAGACAAGTTTTAAATACTGAATGACCCCTGACAAGGGTCATGGCTTGTGTCCATTCTCAAAGACAAACGTTTTTGTAAGACAGCTTTAATTCAGTCAAACAGATGAAGATATCAAACTATACCTGTCAAGTTTCACTTCCAATTTGGCTGTGATAACATAACTACTTTTCCTATCATCCAGCAAATAAATCACTTCAACCCTCTATAGTACAGTACCCTAATGACACAAAATGCCTCACTTTCAATCTGACATACTTACACTATCAATGTGACTGGAGTATGGTGAGTACAAGTGAGATAAATGCCTGCACATCGCTTCACATGATATTACCTAATCTAAACAATGCCTTCCTCATGAAGCAAAAGACTGAGTGGTCACTTTATTTACAGGCCTGTGACCACTTAAGGAAGGAAGTAACCACTGAATGGGTATGGAAACACCTGGGCACTGTCTATGGAATGTAGGTGACCATTATGCAAAGGACATTTATACAGGAAATTTGCCAGCGGAAAATTAGACTGGCCATTGTGAACATGCGACCACCGAGTAAAAGTGACCATTAGGACTGATTTGACTGTAGTAACCAAAGACCCAAATATCACTCACCTAACAGCTGACCATTTCAGTAAGCAGGCTTATGTTGTAAAACAATCCCCAAACTTGATATCTTGATAATACAAGCCTGCATTCCACATTTTATCCACATTTTATCAAAACTGAATGACAAATATGGCCACAAGAGTGGTAACAAGTTCAGCCAATCAGATGAAAGGTCAATATATATATATATATATATATATATATATATATATATATATATATATATATATATTGATGTGACCTATTATCAAACTTGCCTGAGATTTTAATGATACAAGCCTTTAAATCAAGTTTTATTAAATCAGCTATGAAATATTACCACCTGAGTGGTAACATGCAACTATGACAGACGCATGATACACAACAGATACAGAGCTGTATCATAAAGCAGATGTTAATAAAAATTTACTGCATTTAAAAAAATTTCAGTGAATGTAAACTGGCAAATGATAACTTTTCCCTATGGCCTGGTATATCATTCATGTACAGCTTGCAAATGTAATTGACTTTTCTATGGGTTGTGTTGTTGCCAGTTTTCTTGTTAAATATCAAGTACTGATGCAAACATCTACTCCATCTTTCCCATTTTCAGCACACACATGTACACCATTGGCCTATTCATTTCTAAAAATATGTTGCAACCTAATCATGCCAGTGAAGAACTATTGCCTTGTCATTATAATCACCCTCTTTCATGACAATCAGGTCACAAGCAAGATTTTACATTTCCTTATAAAAACTGACTTTTCACCTCCATCCATAAACCCTCTCGGGATGTATACAAGCTCAGAAATCTTGGCTGTCATGCACTCATTCTGTACATACCTAAATTTGTGTCAGATCATAAGAACAACTAACTGATGGATAGAGAAATGATCAAAAAATATCAACCAGTGTGCAGAGATTACAATGAAATTCTATGCAAACCGTAGATACATGACTGAAAGAGATGAAGGAAATTAAAAACCTGATATTTTCTGTTTTTTGGGCTGAGAATCTGTAGAACTGTGTTTCTGCTGCACAGCCTGTTTTTTGGGAGGTGTGTCTGTTGGCTGTGGAAGTCCAGCATCTTCATATGCCTTCCTCTTCAGCTGGGCTCGAATTTGAGATCTAAATTAGGATCAATAAATCAATCAACAATCAATCCAAACAATCACATCAATCAATTAAACAATGTCCTCCTCCCATGATTTGGTCCAGATCTGTGATCAAACTGATAATGATAAATTAATTATTAATCAAATGAATCAAACAATTTGAAAATGCATGAAAGAAAACAAAGAAAGCTGGATTGAGTATTTTCATGATCAAACCTGAAAGATACACAGCTATTTTTGAACAACAGGTTATTTAATAGCAATTATACACACAAAAACAGAGCAATTAAATTTACCATATGTATTGTGTAACTTTTGTGAGGTTAATACTCATCATGCAGTGATGTCAAAAACTACATTCCCAGATTTTTAGTGCTGACATGTAAATAATTTTAAATAAGATTTTAGACAACATCATGAGTCTGTTCCCTCTTTCAACATGGGCATGCTAATTAAAACATGTAAGATCCATTTATGAGACTGATTTAAGTAACTTGTAGTGGTTAAGTATTATGTACTGATTCTTTACCTCTTGTATCAATATGGGAATTAATATTGAAAAAGTATCAATACATCAATTAATCATTTCACCCCTACTGCCTCTCAGTAAAAAGCTCAACTGGCTGAATATATCAGCATGAGATTTATAAAGTGAATTTAACCAATATACAATATGCACTTTCAGCAAGTAAGCCTGAAGGACTGTGGCAGGATAATGTGGTCAAACCATGTAATAAAAAGTCCTCAAAAGATCAGTGCACAAAATGTTTGTTCAGTATGAAATTTTTGTTATACATCTAAATTTTTAAAATCCAGTTTGGACTGACAACCCTGTACAGTTTTACATGTATTTGTCAGTTTTCAAAAGCACATGATTTTATATCAATGGTTGTGACATTAACCTTACTGTATCAGGAACCTGTGTGTGATCCATAATTATATACTGCATCTGACAGTGACCTATTAGAGTTTTTTTTTAAAGCAAAAATTAATGTAAATCACCAGAAAAGATGAACACAGCTTGAAATAAAGTGTCACAAAGTTGAGAATAAGTCACAATCATCGATAGGTAAGTCAAAACACTTAAAACTAAATCTGAATTGCGCAAACAATTGATGAAAGAGAGTCACCCAATTCTTCATTAATAAAAGAAACAAGTTGTTTATAAAAGGAAATAGGAAAACCTAATAAAGACATTTATAAAGCAAGATGTCCACAAATCTATGACTACGACAAGCCTAAAACTTGATACATGGCTTTCTTTTACCAAATATTTTAATGAAAAGCAATATTACAATTTTGAAATTCAATAATCGCATCCCTTTTTGGAACCTTAAGCAGCTGTTAAGACATTACCTAACTGACATAAATGCGAATTAGTTGAAATTCATTACTGACTTTTCCCTTTTGTGTCTCAAATGCTTATCTATTCTCTATTCATCTCTACTAGTAAATTTTTTGTATTATCAGAGCTTCTTTTTCTTTAATTCTGTAATATTGATCCACATTAGGATTCACTCTTATTAGCATCCATTTAAATGCCATTCTCATTGATGACAAGGTAACAAAAATCTTTCAAACAGACTACCTGTTATTTGTCAGTGATTTTAATTCAAACCTTTTAGGTAATTTCTGGCTGCTTTATTTGATCTGATGCATGACTCATCTTGGCCACCACACCCTTTATTTTGCATGAATGCTTATAAAACATCTTATTACAAGTTCCATGTATTCATTTAAACTTGGAAGACATTATGGTGCTATCTTCAAAACAAACGTAACGCACTTTCCTCGTGCAAGGAAACTCTCATCTAGATCAAGTCTGTGTGTGGGAGCTGGGATGAATATCAACAAATCTATCACACTGTACTCCCTGCCATGGCCCCAAGAACTTGCTTTTATTAGTGAAGAAGGAAAACTATCGACAACACCCACTCCCCTTCTATGGAAATTTTTTAAAATTTATGTTAAGGTGTCAAACTCATGCAGTTTGAAATATGCCCCCTCACCAATTCTGTGCTAATTTTATTTATTCAATAGGCATGTTCAGTCCCTGATTAAATATCTCAGCATAAAAAGAGACATTCCAGATTTGCTCCCCATGTATGATTTAAGCATTTTACAGATCATTTAATAATCACATTTACCATGGATTGGAAGAAACAATAACCAGCAATCAGTATTCATTCTGCACTGTATGAAACACCAGAAGTGTAGCCATCAGATAATAACCAAGCAGACAAGATATGAATCAAAGGAGTAACTTCATGTGAAATTTGGATATTAAATGATAGAGCACTTCATTATTCACACAATCATCTGGAATATCTTCTGCATAAAATTTGGCACAAATCACTATAATGAAGGGAGACCACTATCTGACTGCCACATATGTCGCCAGATAGCATTTAGCTCCCACAGTTAAAAATGTAAGAAGGCTGAATTTGTGAGGTGGTAGTAGTAGTAGTATTAGTAGCAGTAGTAGTAGTAGTCCGAAGAAATTATGATTGGATAACATGTTTGAAGAAACCCTTCATTTTTTCATACAAGTGTCTCAGCCAGTGACTGGCCAATTTATCTTGCCACAGCTGTTATGAAAGTAGATCTATATATCTAACCAGTATTTCTCCCATGCTAAACTCATAGAGTACAGTGAGTTGGTGAGTGGGAGAGCTGTTCTTACAAAAATCTTTTACACAATTTTTTAAGTGTGGGAGAGGATCTTATCATCAAGCATCTGCAAATACAGGAAGTATGATATAAAAGTTTATTGTGATACACATCACAATGAAGAAAAATGCGATGCTGAAATCTTCTCACATGGTTCTGTTTTTGATAACATTACTCAGTTTATTCAGATCATCTCCAAATCTTTTCACAGCTCCTCTCAGCATGTCAACCTCCTGATCTGTCCATTTGCCACTGAAAGAAAATTGGTAAAATTAATTTTATTTTGATGAATTAATGTGTAAATAACTTAAAATCCAAGCAGTAAAGGATCAACAATATGCTGGAAAGATGAATTCCTACTTCAAATGTTTGCATGCAGCAGCAACTGTGTAGTCCACATTCAAACTTTTTATGATATCACATTCTAATGTTAATGCTTGTTACTACAAAGTTTTCTTTGGGGCCCCGAGTGGCCAAGTGGTCTAAAGCGCTCACCGTTACAAATCACTGCCGTCTCACCTCTGTCTGCGTAGGTTCGAGTCTCAGGCTCGGCTAACGTGGGTACGTGAGAAAGCCTGCCGGTAGCTTCTCGTGGGTCGGTGGTTCTTCCCTGGGTTTTCCAGGGTTCTTCCTCCACCATTAATACTGGCCGCCATGTATAGCCTATCTTGTGCTGAAAAATGGCGTTAAACCCTACAACAACAACAACAAAGTTTTCTTCACAGTGATTGGAAAATAGCCGATGTAGCACAAATTTTTATGATGGGTTAAGCAGCTGAAAAAAATTATAACTCACTATTGACCTTTCCTACACATGATGTTTTCATCCAACAATTGTCTAGCAATACTGACTCATTGACTGACAGATGATTCAGATTCTAATATTGTGAAATAGCGACGATCAGACAAATCTTACACAGGCTAGTTGAAAGCCATGCTTTTGGATAATATGGACAAATTATCAAGTGATCAAGTGTGAATCAAGTACCTATTTATCATATAATATGGACAAATTATCAAGTGATAAGTGTCAATCAAGTACCTATTTACCATATAATATATCAAACAGTGTAAATGGCCAAAAGGCAGGTGACATTAAACAATTTATTTCCAAACAAATCAACTGGCACACATAAACAGATATATGTAGTTGTTGTTGTTGTTATAGGGTTTAACGCCATTTTTCAGCACAAGATAGGCTATTCATGGCAGCCAGTATAAATGGTGGAGGAAGAACCCTGGAAAACCCCAGAAAGAACCACCGACCCACAAGAAGCTACTGGCAAGCTTTCTCACATATACAAGTCAGCAGAACCTAAGACTCAAACCTATGCAGACAGAGGTGAGATGACAGTGATCCATAATGGTGAGTGCTTTGACCACTCGGCCACTCAGGGCCCCCATAGATATATGTAAGTCACTCTTATTGATAACAAGAGTCCCTCAAAGGGATTGTCATTCTTCTGACTAAAAAGAATTTCCAGAAACTCAAGATATGAAAAACCATTTCTTCCTTTTAAGTGCAAAGTTGTGAAAGTATCTCTGATATTCCTAACCAATAACAAGATTTCCGAATCAGCTGCTATGGTGGTTATATTGGACATCAGACTGACACAATTTTCATTCTTTTCAAGAAAACAACATGTCAATATCACCATCCATTCAGAGTGAGTAGTGACAATAAGATTTTCAAGATGGAAATCATATCAGCCATACTAGCTGTATAACTGCTACCAATTTCAATCAGGACTTGCTAAGTCTCATAAGAAGTCTATTTGTGAAGACCCCATGTTGATATTGGCATCCATTTAGAAGGAGATAACTATTTTCACGATTGCCACCATGGTGGCCACATTGAGGGTCAGTTTGCATCATTTTTATTTAGGACCAACTAGACACTTTAAGAACTCTAATGAAAAAACCATGACTAATTGACTTTCAATTTAATAGTAGTGAAAAAAAGATTTTAAAGATGACCTCCATAGTGGCCATATTGGACATCAGAATGGCACTATTTTAATCATGGTCACCATATTAAATATCAGATTGGAACCATTTCCATTTAGGACTAACAAAACATGTCTTTCAGTGAAAATCCTATGCTGATATAACCATTCTTTCAGGAGATGTAGTGATAAAAAGATTTTTGAGATTGCCGTTGGGACAGAATGGATGTCTGAGTGGCACCATTTTCATTAGACCAACAAGATATTGTAAGAAGTCTTTCAGTAAAACCCAAATGTTAACATAACAATCCATTCATCAGTAGTAACAACAAGATTTTCAGGACTGTGACTGTATGTGTGTGTGAGTGTGTGTGTGTGTGTACAGTGTGACCCCACTATAGCACGCTCCATAATAACACAAATTCGGATATAACATGGTTGTGGAATGGCTCCTGAAATTTCATATACATGTACTTTTCTCAGACACAAATTTTTTTTCTTTCTTAAAAGTACAAAAAGGAATGTATAAAAAGTTTGTTACCATTTTTTGGGAAGAGATCATGTATGCTGTCTGTTATAAGTTGCAAACTTGATTTAAAATGTACCGGAATTTATCTATTGTTAAACAAATTATTTGTTCATACTGACAAACTATCTTAACAGTGCACTATTATATCACAATGCACTTATTCTGACATCTAGCCAGATTACTGTATCCTGTGAGATCTCATCATTTTTTTAAAAATTTTTTTAAGTATTTCTGGTAGTGTTGATCAACCTTATGTAGCCCTATCTCATAATGCATTTTTCGGATAAAATCATGTCGAATTATTGGCTGCTCGCTAGTAATTAATATATTTATTTTGACTGACCTCTGTATGTGAATGGTAAATAAAATTCCTCTTCTTTTGACTCATAGAATTAAATCCTTCTGAACAATAAAATTTTCTGTAGTAATCCCTGTTAGAACATAAAAGAACACCCATGCATTCATCATCTGTTGGCCTTTATTTAAAAAAATTTCAGACTCATGCATGGAAGGCAGCATCACTCTGACAGCTCACCAAAAAATTGGATATCTACTTGTTGGTCTATCTATGCTACCAGGACTAGCTACAATCGACCAAATGACAACTAATTTCTTTTGTTTTTAAAATGTACCCAGAGAAAATAGTTTTGCTGAAACTTCAAAGATGAATGATCACCTTTGAAGCACCGATCATTCTGTATAAATACTTAGCAAATTTTTACAAAAAAACAGTCTCAATCAATGTTTAACAATTAATTAATGTTGCCGCCACAATAATAAACATACATCTGTTTGGTCTCCCAGTGCTGTCTTTTAGCGGTAACTTCAATAACACATGCACCATTTATCAAAGAAAGCCAACTACAATCTTCAACAAAAACAAATAACTTTCATCATAGCAAGTCAGCACCAAACGTAAATAAAAGCAATGGAATCTGATAGAATATTGCATTTTCCAAAGTGACTGAACACATTTACTGTGACATGAAAGTTTCATTTTTGCAGGAAAAAAATATATACTTATGGTCGCTACCAATGGCGGCAAAAAATGCAAATTAATCTTCCAATTTTTTGAAGTAATAGATATATGGCCATCAAGTTATTTGAAGATGGGGTATCTTGCAAAGATGTTTTCTTAAAACTTTTTAATTTGTTCAAGTTTTCATTTCCGTATTAATAGCCTCATTCCTTGGGTAGCCTCAGCAAGATGATACTGTCCCCAGCCAACCAAAATCTATTCCAATTTAAGTACATGCAGTATGTAAACAGATATAGCCTGGTGATACTTGCGACAATTGTAGTGACCTGTAACAATTGGATATAGATTAAAATGAGGACTACCATTTTGTTTTATAAATATGTGTTGTTGGTGTTTTCTAACAGGATGTGAGTCATACATGAAGCTTATAACATGTGAGCTTTACTCAAATTCATGGATTTATTATATATAAGTACAGTATTTAACAGAATATTGATTGTAATACACAAGTGTAAGTTGTCAATATACAAGTGTTTTTTTAGACAAGTTTGTCTTCATTTAATCAAAAGCACATATTTTTGCACCCACTTTTACTATCCCCACCCCCTGGGCACCATATTTTAGATAAGTGCATCATTTTTTTCAGCTAACTGGCTTGGTTAAAACATGGTTCAGTCTATATCATGGTCAAGCTCTATGGACCCCAACCACCATGTTATAGCGGGGTCACACTATGTATGTATGTATGTATGCATAGTGTTTATTGGAACCTCAGCACAAACCTGGTTATGTAGGCATTTAGGACCAACTAGACATAATGAGAACTCTTTTAGTAAAAACTCTATGCTGATGATTAGTACAGACTCTATGTTGATATGACCATAACTACAAGATTTTCAAAACTGCTGCTGTGATAGCCACAATGGAAGTCATTAGAACATTTTCTCTTAGGACCAATTAGATATAAGAAGTCTCCTGGTGAAAACCCATGTCAAAATATGGCTTTCTATTCCAAAAGGAGGAATAGCAATAACAAGACTTTAAAGATGGATACTGTGCTGGCTATAATGGACATCATACTGGCACCATTTTCACTTTAATGACCAAGTAGACATCGTACGAAGTCTTCTCGAGAAAAACCCATTTTGATATGACCATCTATTCAGAAGCAGGAATAACAAGATTTTCAAGATAGCCAATGACTGTGGCCAGCACACTGGATATCCAAACAATACTATTTTCATTTTGGACCAACTCGATAATGGGATGAATGTGTGTAAAGTTTCATGGCAATCTTCCAAGTGCTTTAGGAGGAGTAGCAATACCAAAACTGATGAATAGATGGACACAGATCATCCCATAATCTCTCCTGGTATATGAACAGTAGTACTAAAAATAAAGAAACAAAATATAACCAGTTTCATTCAACAAAATATCCAGGTGTGAAAATTTCACAAAAAATTCCAGATTTGCATAGTGCTGATATAAAAGTCAATTTTGTCCCTCAACTCAGTGTTATACTCTATGCCAACAGATGTCGGCATCAAAGGATAAAAATATTACAGAATATGAATGAAACAGGTTAATTAATGACTAAAGTGAATAATCACCAACTAAAATTCAAATAAGAATAAATAATACTAACTGCTGCATTGCAGCCTTTCATTCCAATGGCACAACTTTGTTTTTGAATGATGTCTGTAATAATATTTCATTTTACAATATCACTGCTTCATTATCGAGTAAATACTGACGCAAATACATACTGATCAAAATGCAAATTGTAAATGAATGTTTAAGTGAGAGAGAAATATTTATAAATTATACAAAAATATGGCTAAATGAATGTGCACCAAATCATGTCACTGATAAAAAAAATTTAACTTACATTTTTTCCATTATTTTCCATGCTAACATTCAGGAGTTGCAACTTTAATCTATAACCCATCCCATGGTTCTGAAAGCTGGCCACTAATTTTTGAAGTCGATGAGCCAGTCGAGCTGCTGTCAGAAAAAACAATCTGATAACAAGAGATACCAGTCTAGGCATAGGAAATTACCTGGCTGGGCTGGGCTCGGCAGTGGGATGTAACTGCATGGTTAACTCCCCAAGTTTGCTGAAGGCAGCACCAGCAGCTGTGAAGATCTCACCAACCTGAAATTATATCCAGTATTTAGTTTAGTCTTGTCATAGCATAAGGTGACTCCAGTAAAAATAACATATTTACTCTGTATTTATGCCTAAATTCAATCTACTAGTCATGCCACAGCATAAGTTGACTCCAGTAAAAATACCATATTTACTCTGTATTTATGCCTAAATTGAGCCTACAGGGTCAAAAGATGCAGAGTGGGAATTTCTAACAGGGCAGCATGCAGTTAAGTGAAAATATACAAAATGTTTCAAGCTAAAGGTACAAGTCTTTTCAAAGTATATACATGAACAGAGTGGTCCCCTCAATATATGGCCTATTTGGGATCACAGATGAGAGCTGCCTTACAAGTGATGTCACCTTTTACTCAAATGCACCACATCTAGTATAATTAGACCCATGCCAATTCCCATGTTATACAGGAACCATGTTACACAGGTGCTTAATAGAATGGAATCACAGTATTTATGTTACAATTTACAATCAAGTCAAGAACCAAAATGTTTTCAAGCAGAGCTGCAAATACTTCAAAGAGGCTAATGCCAAGTCATCTATACTTTGTATATATCAGAGGTAGGGGTGAAATGATTCATTGATATATCAATACTTTTGCTGAAACAATACATATTTTGATAGAAAATGATACTTACCATATCCATGTTATTTTAGTCTTCAGCAGTCATAAATAATTAGTATTAGTTGCCTTGTTATTCTGTACAATTCTAATCCATCTGAAACAGCATCTGCAGTCACAGGCACTTATGTTTATTAGTAAAAACGAAAGAGATTATTTGAGTATACCCACTCACCGTCTACAAGTTAACACAAAGTGACATGGTTCGTAATCTGCCCTTCCCCCACATTTCATGCTAATTATTGCAACCCAGAAGTATGTTCAGCATATACTATACATTCCAAACATGTTCCATATTTATAATGAAGTACTTTACTGATCGATTTGAAAGCTACGCTACCAGTGTGTTACACGTTGACATCTTACATTGAATTCTCATTTGTGGCTATTGCTTGTTCAGCTCCAGGTTAAACAATAACCACCAATCAGAAATCAATGTAGCTTATTCTCTGCATGACAAACAAGAAGTATTGTCAGAGCAACAGAGAGACTTCACAGGAAAGTCAATAGATATGTCAAGTACTTAACATGAGATGCTGTAAGGGTGTGCCATTACGCGAATCGTGCAAAATTTGTATGAATTAGCGTGCTTGGAGAACAGTGAAATACAAAACCTCCCACAAATTCATTTAAAGTCCCACATATGAAAATGTGCTTGACGAAATATACAATTTTTATTTTAACCATTCTTGTTGAGATATCTGTTTTTCGGGTAGAAACTGTTCCACATCTGGGTTCTTCAAACATGACATGAATGGTTGTGAAACTAAATTTGATTAGAGCGTGCCCAGGAATAAAATTTATGGTGTAGTTTGAACCATTAATGAAGGAAGTTTTACAAATGCATGTTTAACTTAAGGGCTACCTAGAAAGCCCAAATGTCTGATTCCTGGCATGGTTCATGATGATTTCGTTCGTCAAATACTTGCTGATGATAGTGATGATACCAATAATTTTAAAGTTATAAAGTATTTCAGATTATTGGAACTGGGAAAGTGTTAATGGAGACACCAGTGATTTTGACCCCAAAATGATGTTAAATATGAGTCAGATGTACTGGTACATGCTGGATGGAACAAAAATTAGATGGAATGACCCTTTCAGTAATATTTCGAAATTAAATGTACAAACAGCAGAATACTGAGCCTAATTAAAATAGCATTAAAAAATATAACACAATTTTCATTTTTTAATCAATCAAATTCACCCTGTGGATCATATGCTACAAAACAATATACATGTATCCGTATCAGGTTAAGATAAATGAAATAAAATAAGGGTTAAAAAATGCAATTAAGAAGTAAAGATACCTAATTTAATACCTCTGTCTGCACAAGCGTTGATGGAGTAAATACCCTTATACTGCGTTATGGAACAGACAGGAGATTTGGTATAGTAGTCAGTAAACTACTGATTTAACAAATGAAGTTTATGTTAGTGAGAAATCCTATTTTGGAGCAGATGTATCCAAAAGATAATATCTGTGATCTCTAGAAAATTGTACATAACAGTCACAAAGATTAGTTTCCCAACACGACAAAGCTAGCTATGTATATGCCCCTTCAGAAAGAAGCACAGAACAATATTGATACAAATAAAAGGAGCAGAGTATGCTCAGAATTAATTAACAAATTAATGCTTATACAACTAGAGGTGACATCTGTCAAAGATGTTGATTTCAGCAGAGCTATAAGAAAGTGAAGCAGGAAGACAGGGAGACAGATATTGAAGTTTAGGTAAATACTGATCTATGACCATTACTTCCTCCCCTCCTTTTTCTTTAATAAAGGGGATGTCTCCCTTAAGATAAAATCATTATCATCTCTCCTCAAATTGTATAGGGGAAACAAATTAGGAATTTCTCTTTTTAATGCAGAGATATTTATCCAGCGAATGAAGGTGCTGATGGAATAAATGAAATTAACATAGAATGAGCAATGGGGCAGATTTCAAACTGCTCAAGTTTACCACCTTGTGTAAGTTAAAAGAAAATTTTAGAACAGGACTGGGTGTAGTCAATAGTTTTCTTTCTTCACTAACAAATACAAGTTGTGGATGCAGCAGTATTCTGCATCTGCAGGAAATAAAATGTGATTTTGTTGGTATTCAACCTTATTCCCATACCTGGATTTGTTCTAGGTGAGATTTTCTTCACAAGAGGAAATTACATTATTTCTTCTGTTTTGAAGATAACATCGTAATGTCTTCCAAGTGTAACTGAGACATGAAATTGGTAATAATATGTTTTCAAATCATTCATGTTGTACAAAACAAAGGGAGTTAAATGGAGCCACCATTATATGGCCTAAAATGTTGGATAAAACTCACTGCAAACAACAGGTAGTCTGTTTGAAAGTATTGTTGATTTCTTCTCATCAATGAGAATTGCATATAAATACATGATAACGGTATGTCTATCTGTAGTCTGCATACTGGAAATACAACCAAGAATGTCAACATATATGAATGGGCACCACCTACCTTCCAAAGATGGAAAGACCATCAAGTTCATATATGTGTATCGATATGTATCGTTTTGCAGGCTGCGTATCATGAATCTCATCAATATGTGGCACAGGTGTATCATTTCACCCCTAATTGGAAGTTCCATACATTTTTCATTTTCGGAAGTCCTGAACTTCCATGGTTGAAAATTTTAATGTCTCAAGACTGTTTCAGCATTACACTTAACATAAGTTTTTTCTTTCTTTAAAAACAAATTTAATATAATCTTAGGCATTTTCTTGTAAGAAAAGATAATAGAATGCAAAATAATACAGAATTTAAAAAAAAAACAAAAAAAAAAACAGAAAAGCCATTGTCCTTTAATATGTTTATGCGTATCTTAGCAATATTTTGAAAGCTTTTAGCAGAAAAAATTTGTATCCTTAACTTATCACCAAAACAAATATTCAGTACATAGCATTTATTAATTGCATCCTGTTCCAACAATTCAGGCATATTTAGATATAACTGAATTTAAAACATTAGTCTCATGTTAGTCTCAGATTCAGAATACACGTTACTGACATTCATAGGTGTACTCTATCTGATGTTATAAAATTTTATATCTCCAAATTTTTCAAAAATTCTATGGTTATTATAAGTTGCCCAGATGAGTTCATTTTGAAATACCTGATATGGGACAATTTATTCATGAAGTGAGATAGTTCCTCATACTAGGTGTTGTGCAAAAAATTAACTTTTTGGCATTCAGAAAAAAAGTTTATATGTAAAACAACAATTGGATTTTATATAGTTTTAGCAATATCATCAAAAATATCCAACTGATATTGTGAATGTGTGATAAAAGACACCAAAGAACCAACATTGTTACTATTTTGAATTATGAAAACTGGATTCATTAACTGACTGGAAATTTAACATGATGCCATATTTACTTGTAGCTAAAAAGATTATGAAACATGTTAAGTGACACTCCAAATCAATAATCATCAACTTGAAACGTTTAAATTCATGTAAGTTTGTTAAATCCTTGGTTTGCAGCTTTAGTACATATTATTCATAATTTTGGCAATTTAAAATCTCACATACTTTGATATGGCAAGGATTTTTCTTCACATGTGTTCACTGGAAGCAACCATAATCTCTTTCAAAAATTGATGTCAGAGGGATCATTTTTAAAAACCATTTTTTAATGTTCTTACTTCAAAGCCAATACACTTCATGTTTCTTTTTTAATGAAAAAAATTACGACCAACCACTTACACTTTACCTCTCTATCATATTGGTCAGAATTATCATTGTTTTAATGTTAGATTTATGAATATGTGTATTTTACTATTTGTATACATGCACAGGAATCGTCCTGGGCTTTGCCAATGTCGCAAATTGCGATTTTTTTCCCTTATTGGCGACAAAATATACCATCTGGCGATATTTTTGGTGACAGCCTTTTTGGCTGTTTAATTTGTACATACAATCATGGATTTGGAGTGGAGAAATCCAAAGAGACCACGAAAGGAAGCCACAAACGTGGATACACAATGCACTGGATCGATCTGTTACATAAACAAATCCTTTGTTTATATTGACAAACCCATCTTTACAGTGCGCTGTTACATCATAATCCGCTTATGTTGATATCTGGCTTGAGTACTGTATGCTGTCATGCTACCAGACATTACCTACAATTGACCAACCTCTGAAGATGCGAACAGAAACAGCTACAATTAATTGAACGACAGCTAATCCTTCTGTTGTTTTTTTTTTAAATATACCAATAAAATAGTTTTGCCGAAACTTTAGAGCAAATGATTACCTTGGAAGTAATGATTGCTGTGTATAGATACAAAGCAAATAGAAACAAATCTGAATCAGAATTATATACTGTCAAAAGTGCAACATTATCATGGGTAAACGTAAGTTAGATGTTCCATGTTCATCATCTCATCCTAAGAGTAAGTTAACAAAATTAACAGCATCTGGATTTAGTGCAAATTCATCAGACAACACAGTCACTGAACCTGATGTTATACCTGGCAGTCCAACATCATATACATGTAATGCTGGTAGTAATGCTTCAAGTGCAACACCACATCATGATGAACGGGACAAAAGTTCCCGAAAATTTCTTGACAGCTGGAAACTTGGGCATCTGTGGCTGAGATATGATACAAAGTTAAAGCAGATGTTCTGTGATATATGTACCAAGGCACAAGTTGTCAATTCGTTTACAACTGGCTGTGATATTTTGAAGAAGGAGTGTGTCACCAAACATGAATCCAGGCGGGGTAAGTAATATATGTTAATTTTGCTCATTGATCTTTTACTTTTGCCGTCAATCCCGTGTTACAACTGCAGGAACTTAAACTACGCAACAAGAAATAGCAAAACAAAGCATGGTGAATGGATTCCTATTTCCTAAAAGTCCTATCAATTCCAATAGTTCCAATAAATCCGAATACGTTCCGACGAAAATGCCCCTTCTGTGTTGAAGTTTCAGATGTACAGAAAGAATTAATTAATTTCCAAAGAATTCAAATAGTTGTTGAATAAATTTAGTTAATACTGTACAATTATTCTAGCGTGTCATGCAAAAAATAAATATTTTCAAAAGCCAAGTCCGGAAATTGAATCCGAAAACACACAGATTGGGACCTACTATTGGGAAGTTTTTTGCAGCATATTTAAGCATCGTTTTCATTAAATATTCTTTGATTTTTTGGGTCCAATACACTTGAACTTCTCAAAAAGGACTCGCAGTTTCTCCTGGTGGAGTGCGTTATTTACCCCCCCCCGTGCCCCCATTTTATATTCTATAATAGCTCAAGGTTAGACTTAAACCTCTTTGACCTACTTCAAAGAAACCGCCTGTTCTACAGGGAGTGAAAGCACTATCAATTGATTGACAAATAAACTATGCCCTTTTTTGTTATAACCAACAATGCCTAAAATGGGTGTGAATTTATGTTAACAGTTCAAATGTTGTCTGAAGGTACCATACATGCGATAACTATTCCTCACATTTTATATCCCACCTTATTTCCTTATTGTTAACTAGTATATGCATATAACCCTGTTGACTCAATAACAATTTTTTTCCGAATTGTATTTTTGGTGGGGGGGGAGCACATATGTTTTGTGATATGTTTCTTCACTCCTTCTTTTAATTTAATGATGGTGATTAATGGTTATATATACGGTACATTAATGCCAGGTGTTGACTCGTGTAAGTTTCATTGGTGGGAATGGAGATCCTAGTTTGCTTACTGAGAAAAATTTGACAGCATTCAGTGATCATTCTTGGGATTTAGGAAGCAACTCACTATATGCAAAGCATATAAAGCGTAGCAAAAATGAATTTCTGAACTACTGTCAACGGAGATGTACTTTGTGAAGCTAGCCATAAAAGGGGGGGGGGCATTTAATTACTGAATGCATGAAATCGACGGTCACATTATACGTCACTTATCTTATATCGCAAAGTACGATCATAGGATTTTAGTATAAAAATGTCATTAAAGTTCCTTACAAAACTATTTTTTGGAAAATAATATACATACAGTCCTACCCACTTATGTCGACATCACTTATGTCGACAAGCCGCCTATTTCGACAAAAAAGCAAAGTCCCGGTCCCTTGGTCTACTGTTACTACCAAAATTGTCATGCTTATGTCGACGTCGAGATAAAAAAATAAACGTACATGTCGACAGAAGCCCTTGGTCCCAGCTTGAACAAATCCTTTGTTTTCTAATCATTTATGTCGACAAGCTGCCAGTTCCGACCCATACTTTGTTCAACAATTAGTTGATCTTGCCGCCAGGCTTTAATTTTACCGCCTTATCATTTATGTCGACCAGATGCCAGTTCCGACGCAAACTTTGTTCAACAATTAGTTGATCTTGCCGCCAGGCTTTGATGTCGCAGTCAGATAAAAAATAAACAAACAGGCTTTTGTTTGGTCCTATAAAGTTGGCCTCTCGCGGCGACTTAAATAAAAGCAATGAAATCTGATCTGATTCTTGCATTTTCCAAAGTGATCGTTGATTAAAACAAGTTTATTGTGCTGTGAAAGTTTCCTTTTTAACTTTATTTATATTTACGATGGCTACCAACGGCAGTGTAAACGCAGATTAAATTTACAGTCTCTGGAAACTAAATATCTGGCTGTTAAGGAAGCTGAGGATGGGGCATCCCGCAAAGATGTCTGTGAAAAATTGTAAATGTATACCACTGGAGCTGATATTGTTACAATATTGTATTGTAAGAATCATTTTCTTTTAATACCTCATTAGCATGTGTCAATGTATACAATATTATGCCTTCATTAATCATATCAGCCGCATATCTCTTGTTCGCTTTTATGTACTTTTCACGATGACTTCTGTAACTAAATACAAGTACTGTTTAAACTAACTTGTTGACAGGTTTTCATTTCCCTGTGAATAGCCCCATCCCCTTGGAAGCCTCAGTAAGATGGGAACAGACTGACCAAAATCTAGGCCAATTTAAGTACATGTACTCCAAGCGTGTAAATAACAACTATGCAACCATGTGCTTATGCCGACATTGAATAATCGTAGTGAATGTTTTTCATATCAGGATGTGACCGATGCAATATTTTATTGTGGATTTTATTACACAAAGGTAACCAAAATGTAATTTGTCAATATACAAGTGTATTTGACACTGGTTTTGTCTTCATGTAATCAAAATTTGCATTGTTTGTTTTCTCAAAGTGTCAATGCTACTCACTGACGACAGGTCACCCCTTACTGACGAATTTAACTTGTATATTTTTTCAGAACCCCACCCCCCAAACACTTATCTCGACATCTGCCTATGTCGACAATATTTCCTCGGGCCCGAGGATGTCGACATAAACGGGTAGGACTGTAATATAGATTTGCTTAATACCTGATGTTTCTATTTTAAAAAAAAAATGAGCAAAACACTAGATGTCTGAAAGTAGATATTTTACATTTGATAATGCATTTTTTTCAGGTGACAACAGTCATACCTATGCACTAACAGTGATGCGGGATGCAACGATCATGGAAGTAGCGAAGATGGCTGCTATCAGTAAAAGTACTACTGGTGTCACCTGTCAGCACTGTAGACTGTGAACATGGATTCAGTAAGATGAACCTCATAAAAACTGACATCAGAAATAAACTCAGCATCTGAACTCTAGAGAATTTAATGAGAATCAGCACATACAGATGCGAAGAATTAGACTTTGAAACTGCATTCAACAAGTGAGCAGCCCTAAAATCGCGACGGATCATCATGTGACATTCTATAACATTTTAATAGTGCAAAACAGTCATGTAATGATTTATTTTGTAATATTATAGATATACTGCTTGTTGTCAATAAAGTAATAACTATCCTTTTTCAATTTTCATTGCGTATTACATTAATAGACTTGGAAAAATAATCACTACTTGTTCTGGCGACATTTTTTGAAAATTGGCGACAAAATATTGTTGTTGTTGTTGTTGTTGTTGTTGTGGGGTTTAATGCCATTTTTCAGCACACGATAGGCTATACATGGCGGCCAGTATTAATGATGGAGGAAGAAACCGGGAAATCCCCGGAAAGAACCACCGACCCACAAGAAGCTACTGGCAAGCTTTCTCACATATCCACATTCGCCGAATCCTAGACTCGAACCCACGCAGACAGAGGTGAGATGGCAGTGATCCGTAACAGAGAGTGCTTTAGACCACTCGGCCACTCGAGGCCCCCGACAAAATATTGAGGTTGGCGATTTTTTTGGCGACAACTTTTTAAAAGCCAGGACCATCCCTGCATGTGTGCAGGAAAGGAGCTAAAGAAAATCTCTAAACCAAGTACCACAGGGACAAACATATTAGGCTGAATGGTCACAGAGCCAGAATACCCAGTGGTTAATCCTCAATCAAGAGATTAAGGTGAATCCATTTTTGGGGGGGTACAATCACCAAGGACAAAATCACAAAGATTATATGGGATCCACTTAATATGAATTTTTCTAAATTTTACTATAAAACAAAACTTAAGCCTTATTTTGTGTTTTATATCCGAGTAAGTTTTATCATAAAAACCAATGCAATACATGGAAGTTCCCATTTCCATCAACTAGATGTAACATGTGGCACAATACATACAGACTTTTGTATATGGTGTACATTAAATACTGGTTACTTAACCCTTTACCTCATAGAGTGTATGGCTTTTTAGCCCTTCAATATGCATGTAGCAAAGTTACCCAGTGCAGTATGCTATAAACAGAACACCTGTTACCTAGTCTACTCCATACACATAGGCCTGTTAAGCAGTGAAGTGTATGTTACGTTTAACAGCAATTTTAACCATTTTACATTTTTGGTACATATTTTATGTATGGAAAGATTTAAGAGTAAAATCGAATCATTATAGCTGTATAATTATTTTTCACAGAAAATTTTTTTATGTGCTTTAAAATCTTGAGAGAACTCGTTCACCATCAAGTCAGTGAAGCCGCGTGACCAACCGTAGCTGCCATTTCTCATACTCGAAATTTACAAGTTCTTTGTCTGTATCTACATCACTAAATCAGCTGAATTTGATAATTTATAAAAACTAATGGCTTCCTATATCATTATCAGAGCCTTTACCTAAGTTATTGAAGCTTTCATAGTTGTGATTCTAATCGTGAAAACTCGAGTAAGTACTGAATGAAATCCGCGACCTCCATTTTGGAGAGTGGAGAATACGACCCAGTTACTTAAATAGCAGATTTCGACCACAGCATAAACAGTGACCATGTGATCTGACGTAATGGTCATTCACATCAATGAATGTAGTATCTAATATGGGGTTTTCGCCGAAGGTGGCACTATGAAATCCCGCTCAAAATGGCTGCTGTTTATAGCAGAAGTCAAAAGGCGCTTCCATAAGAATGGTGTAGAGATGTCAAAAGGTGCTTACATGTGAATCGGGTAGAGACGTCCAAAAGCGCTTCCATGTGAAGGGAGTAGAGGCATCCAAAGGCGCTTGCAGGAGGTAAAGGTTAATATGGGATAAACAGAATGTTGCTACTTAAGTTATTAAGCACAACTACCATCTTTTAATTTTCCTGCAACTATTAGTTTTATGACAAGATCCCAAAATCAATGGCTAAGGATACTTTTACTTTTTAAAAATCTGATGCAGATATAATAATGGACACAAATCTAAGTCATGAGGTACATGTTAGATCGAGGGTACTAAGTGTGACCTTAACAAGAGGCTTAAAGTCACATATATTGATCATACATGATAACTATCATTTCTCTTTGCAGAAAGAATGACTGCTGTGAAATTATCGTCTAATAACAGTCCTACAATGTAAGATGAATCACATGCCATTTACGTTTGATGCTGCGTCGTACTGCCCAAATAACAGCCTTGTGTAGCATGTTCCAATATTTACTGACATTGGAACAAGCATCCAAATTTTCAAGATTATCTCACACACTTGGCTGAACATGAAGCTTCACCACAAATTAGAGACAGGTTGATTTAGGTGAACTTTACATACTCTGATGTCTTTTTTCAAATAAATTCAAATTCTCACACAAGCAAATGGATGTGTTTTCAAGTTCCAACGACCTACATTTCAGTTGGTTGGAGTGCGATGGAAGCTGGGAAGCAAAGTCTGGTCAAAAGGAATAATAAATATCTTGAATGAAACAAAGCTATCAAAACAATTTCTTCAATATTAGTATATTTTTATTCGTTTCATGATAAGAAACATCCTTCAACCTAATGCAATTTCGGCATTACTTGCTTCCATCGCATTCCAACCAGTGGAGCAGAACAGGAAAAGGCATCCATTTGCTACTGTCAGATTTTGATTCAATCAGGTTAAAGACAGCAAAGAAATAATCAATTAGATTTAAATTTGTGGAAGAATGTCAATATGGACTGCCAAGTGTGTGAGATATTTCTTTAAAAGTTACCTCTCATTTTCCTGTCAGTCGACTTGGGAACATACTACACAAGGCAGTTATTTAGGCAGTAAGATGTAGCACCAAAACAAAACTATCATGTGATACGTCTTACATTATAAGACTCTAGTACAAGTCACATGGGTCATGTATGTGCATTTCCTCATTTTAAATTAAATACAAATTATTCTTTTAAAATGTAACACAACTTTTCTTTAACCAAAGTCTATCCAATCCTGAGTTTTGAATTATCTGCACCTTAACTGTCATCAAGAAACTTCCCGACGAACATTATCGATCTCTACTGTCTTTTACTATGGTGGCCATGTACTAAACTTGGGTCAAGAGAAGAGCACTTCTAGTGGAATTGTCACAATATAGGGTAGTGCGAATTCAGAAATATGCGTAGCGTTCATTGTGACATCACAGTGCGTGACATTCAATCCGGATTGTACTGGATCACATCTTTAGGTTCATTTCGTCCAAAATTGTCTACATGCTTAACATTGATTTTGCCGTTTGTACTTTTCTGGGCGTGTAAATAATGATCTTCCAATGAATGTGCATGTGTAAGAATCCACTTAAAGGTATGTAGAATAAAATTCTATAAAATGACACCTTTTACTGAAAAAATCGGTGTCGAATGCATGACCTGTGACTTTTACTATAATTGATCAACCAGCAAGCAAGGAGAAAAAGAAGAAAAAAAACGCCATATCATGTTATGAGTAATCAAATTCTAAAAAGATGACACCTATTACTGAAATCGCAAGTATAACACGCCGGCATGAACAGTCTCTGAACTGGAGCAGTGACTAGGTTTCATACACAAGTGACAAAGGAGGGGTCGGGGTTGCTCGAGACAAAGGACTTAAGTCCTTAGGTGAATTGTGTGTACTTCTGTGTGACCACGGCATATTCACCTTGCTTGCTGAACTCATCTCGCTTTCTTAACGATTGTTTTTGTCATTCAGGTAAGACATTTAAATCGTTTTGTTGTTTTTTTTTTAAAGCCAGTTAAATACTCTCCCGCCAACTAACCGGAAGTTGATAGTGGGTAATCTGGATCAAAAACAAGCTTAATTTTGTGGCAAAGTATAATGATTAATCAAGGCAAACGCAGTGTCGGCCAACCCATAGTGTATACTCCAACGCTATATTATCGCGGGCTCTATATTATCGCGGCAAAAGGGATTTTCCGATTACTTTTGGACAAGCGTCGTCTAGCGGTTGTTTACAGATGTAAATCTGTAGCCAGTAAGGACGCAAATATCTTTTAGCACAATTTCCTCTAAAATGTCAACATTTTTTATAAGTATACATTGAAAAAGAATGAACATCACTTTTTTGTAAAGTGCATGTATTTACGTTGATCATCATATAAAAAAAAAAAAACTCCAGTCGAACTTGATATACCTGCATTGGCTTTGATTACGAAATATATTCAGTGTATCGTCTGATATTTGATGATTACAGGTCATATACTGGTGGTGACATACATTTCCTTAAGGTTAAGGTTGCAATTTCATTTCATGGTAGCCAATATCGACCAAAATTTAAAAAATGTTGCTTATGATCATACTTCTCGTACGTAAATAAGAATAAAATAACAGTTAAACTTTCTTTAAATCAGTATTTCAGTAATAATATCAATAATAGTTGTTATACATTTACATTTCTTTGCCCACATTGCATATAAAATTCATCTAAAGTTCAATAATAATTGGTTTTAATTGTAATGTTGTTATATATGGATTTATACTTGAATTACATTTGTGTGTTCGACTTTATCATTGGATCCTTTCGTTTATTGTGGAAATATTATTCCAGTACAAGCGTGGACATTTCTTCTCATAGGTAAGTTGTATTTTATGTTTATTATAATACCTGCGTGCTACCATACGTAAGTTAGGCAAATACCGCGATAATATAGAGTTGTTCCCCCATGGTACGTTAACCTGGGTCAGCCACCATATGTTGTTTTATTTACATTTACGAGCTTCGATTGACAAAGATTTTTTTTATAGGAATAGGAAAAGGGAAAGTCATTGAAACTTTGTAAATTATAAGTAAGCAGCAATAGTAAAACAATTGTAATATGTACCGATAAGAACATTAAGTACCGCGATAATACAGCGTTCCGGGCTACTTAAATATACAATCAAACACATGGATACACCTAGATAAATATACAAACAATTAAACACATGAATACACCTAATTAAATATAAAAACAATTATACACATGAATACGCTATGTTAAATATACGTACAATTAAATACATGAATACACCATCTAAAACGTACAAACAATTCAAGAACTTGATACTCGTAGTTAAATATATAAACAATTAAACGCATGGATGCTCCAAGCTAAATATACATACATTTAAACAAATATATATATATTCTAAATTAGAGATGCCTTCCCCCCTTGTAAAGCATGCCAACTGTGTCTCAGTTAATACAGCTATATATATATATATATATATATATATATATATATATATATATATACAAGTCGTATGAGAAAGGATGTCATACTTTAATTATTGAGATCAATATTTACACTGAATCTATCACCAGTTGCCATTGAAGCAGCAGCAACGACAACAGCAACAATTACAAATAAAACAATGGTACAACAACGAAAACAATATGTACATAAGCATAATATTCGTATACCAAGAATGCAAGAAAAGCTGACACCTTTGTGATATAAGCTGAGAATGAAGAAAACCGCCAATGTCATCTTGCATCTGCTTTTGCTACTGAAGCTCCTGAGTATGTTTTGTACAAAAACACAGCAAACACAGCAAAAGCACAGCAAACACATGTACCTGAATTAAAATTTCAAAAGCGTATAGGCGAATTAAAAAATCACGCGGCAATTATCCCATCCATATACAAACCAGGAAAAAACACTCGACAACAATTTACAAATATGATTCCTGGAATCGTAGCGGTGTTAAAAAATTTCGTCAAGCTTGGGTTAAAGCAGAAGTTGTCCTTAGCAGTGCCGGTTTAAACCCTGCGGAGGCCCCTAGGCAGTCGAAATCTCGGGGCCCCCCTCGCAAATTATCTCCTAATACTTTCAAGATCAAATCAATTCAATATTATTTTGATCCATTGTCGCGGAGCCCCTAAAAGGCTTGGGGTCCATAGGCCGGTGCCTACTCTGCCTATTGGATAATCCGGCACTGGTCCTTAGCGCGCATTTGGTTATGCCACTTAGTTGTAACAAGTATGGATTTAAAACTACTACACCATGGATTCACAGTGTTGCCTGCGTGATCCTGAACCACAAAGGTACCAGTGTCATTAAATGAAATTGGCAGAGGCATTGAAAAGATTCCCGAAGCGTTGGAGACATAAACGAAGATTGGATCGGGATGGACTCTTGAAAGATGTGAGAATGTCGAGGCACATCTTTCACCGTATCAAACGTATTGTGGATCCAGTTACATACCAACACCAGCGTGGGTACCGCCAAGGTCAGTAATAAACGTAACAAACACTCACAACAGATGTTTTGAATAGGCAGTTTTGTCAGCGTTATATCCGGCTAATGATCACCTAGACATGCATCGAAAAAACATCAGCAATACCGGGTCAACTAAACTTTGGTGATATTGAATTTCCCGTGCAGGTTACAAAAATCATGTTCAATAAATCTCCAAAACTTAATCCAGGTATAGTTGTTAATGTGTACACCCATAACAAATGCTTTTATCCGCTGTCGCTATCTCCACATGGACAGAATGAAAGAACTCGGATTGATTTGTTGCTACTAAATGAAACGAAAGAATCAGAATCGATATCGCACTATGTACGGATAAAGAATCTTGCTCGGTTACTTAACCTACACAGTAAACATCATCGGAAAAAATATCTCTGCCTACATTTCATGCATGTATTTAAGACTCAGCAACTACTCACCAGTCTTGACTTTCACTGTTGTGGTATCAGTGAAAATACCGCAGCAAACAATAATAACACGTGCAGGCAAAAACATTGGCAAATTTACTGGAGCACAAGGAAATATGAAAATCCAATATATCTTATCCGCTGTTACGTATTGGCTCGTTTAAAGTAACATAAAGAAAAGAGCGAAGACAACAAGCCTTGTAAGTTTTAAAAAAAAATAATTTATTTCCCTAGAAAAAACGGTGAAAAGGTGAAAATATGAAATAGGACTTATGATTTGCGAAGAAAATCCAAACATTTGTCCTAGGATTGTGAAAACATATAAGTCCTATCAATAAACAGTTCTAACTGAAGCTAGTTTGAATCTCAATTCCGTTCCAAGATGGTGGATGATGACGTCAGACGAAGTTTTTACACAAATATCCAGAATTTTCACTTTGAATCACAATTTATACTGTTCTGTTCCAATTTAGAATCAATTTCACTAAATGTCTTTGTCTAAAGCCAGTTGTGTATTCTCCAGGGAAAATAATTATTATTTAAAAAGTAGATGAACTATAGCTGTCATCTATAACAATACACATCTCGCTCTACAGACGTAGACATGAACAGCTCTTTCCAGCACCAAAAAACGAATATCTTCTTCTCAAGGTATATGAACGACTCTGCAAGGTGTTAAAATATGACGCTGATTGACTATTTCACAGATACCTGAGTACTTAAACCGAACTGAGACGTCATTTCAAGCAACCGCGCATGCAGAACGCGTGGTTATTTTTCAATAAACAATCGCAGTACACGATGTAAAACACGTATAATTAGAAATGACCTCGGACGCAACCAATCATTTATGCGGCAGTTTATCCACACGGCAATCTAAACAAAAAACTTATGAAAGCCGAGAGTCATATTTACGTTCTAAATAAACGCGACGTTTCTTTCAAAATATCAGACCCTGTGAACATAATCATCATAACAATAATAATTATATATAATGATACAAAAATGAAATAGAAAGAATTCAAATTTTAATACACAAGTAATTGAACTACATGGTCATAACAACGCGGATTTAAATGCTTCAATGTTTCAGCGGCAGACCCGTCCAGCTCTGCTATCAATGACACAAATACTTGTGATATCGATTGAACTGTGCAAATCGCTGAACAAATCCAATACTGGTTCTGTTATCTTGTACTTCGATTAACGGAAAAACAGAGCAACTAGTCCTTTATCGCAGCCAGGATACTCCAGACACAGTTGAAGCGTTTCTTAAATCGATTGAAGTTACCGAAAAATGGATCCGGCAGCAGCTCTATTCACCAGGAGTCATGATTATGACTGGTGATAACATTCGAGAGTTCTCAGCAGCCACTCATTGCTGGAATTGTGAAAAAGCTTTCATTTCCTCTGATGACACAGTTCGTGATCACTGTCACATCACTGGCACTTACAGAGGTGCTGCACACAACCCATGTAATTAGCAGCTGAGAATTTACCACAACTAAAGAAAATCGCTGTGGAGCTTCATAACTTACGTGGGTATCACGGCCGCTTAATAATGTCTGCAGGAGCCATGGCATAAGACTCAACGATAAGCATGATTTCCAATAAAATTGAAAAATAGATGACGTTCAGGATGAGAGAATTGCAGTTTATCGATTCATTACAGTTTATGAATTCGTCCTTGGACAAGTTAGCCAACAAAATGACGTCTGACAATTTTGTAATTACTCGTCGATACTCTCCAACCAGTACGGATTTGATAACGAGGAAAGTTGGGTATCCATACTAGTACACGAATGACTGAAATTCAGATGCCAACAATCGAAGCGATTTATTCATCGTTGTCACGTGAACGTATTTCAGAAAATGATAACGAACACGCAAGGAACGTTTGGTCAGCAATCGAGTGCAAAATCTTCGGTGATTATTACGATCTGTATATGTGCACTGATGTGTTGTTGCTTGCTGATGTGTTTGAGAAATTTCGTGCTACTGCCATGCTCGTGTTCAAGCTCGATCCCGCGCTTTACTTCTCGTCACCGGTAATGAGCTGGGATCTTTATTGTCCAAAACCAAAATCGAGCTGGAATTGCTCACTGACACTGACATTGATCCTGCGCACATTGATCTACAAAAACACATCCACGATCACAACATCAACAGTGACCACTAATACTTCTTGGAAGCTGATCTGGAGGTTCCTGAGAATTTCCATGACTCACACAATGATTATCCTCTAACATCAGAAGCGCTGTCAGTGCTCAGAATATGGCTGTCGCCGTATCAGTGAGCGATCGTCGATGAGTCCGGACGTAAATACACTGAATGAACCAAACTGTTACCAAGTCTTAGCACGAAACACAATTATGTACTACTCGTCTGAAATCTGCAGTTGTACTACGATTGGATATGCGTGTAACCAAAATCCATCAAGTGCTTGGATTTCGTCAGCAAGCTTGGATGGCCCAGTACATTCAGATGAATATGGATCTGAGAACTAAGGCCACCAATGACTTTAAAAGGACTTTTTGAAGCTCATGAACAATGTAGTGTTTAGGAAAACTATAGAGAATCTGCGCAAAGGAATCGGCGAAGATTTTGTCGGTGATAGTGAGCAAGACAAACTTTGAATTCTAATTGCTGACCCTTCCTTTGTATCTAGAAAAAAATCTTTGATGGTTGGTCAAAACTAACTGGACAAAACAACATAGCTATGCTGGTTCGTCGGTGTTGGGCTTGTCGAAGCTGCTCATGTGTGAATTTACTATGACAAAATCAAACCGTTTTATCAGGATCTGGTCAAGATGCCGTACGCCGACGTTGACTCGTGGCTGATCCATATCACCACTGATGATGTGTACGCAGATATGACACAACCAATTTTGGTCAACGAAATTGATACCAGCGAGCATCCAAAAGAACATCCGTTGTTTAGTGACATCAATAAAAAGATTGTTGGTAAGTTCAAAGACGAATGCTCGGGTAAACTAATCAGTGAGTATGTGGAACTGCAAACCAAAATGTACTCGATTGTGGTTGTAGAAAAGATCTCAAACACGAACTGTATCTGGAATGTCTTCGAGACCGACTTGAATTTGCACACACAGCAAATATGATCCGATCAAAGAAACATCGCCCATGTTTTACCGATGCACCAAATTGTGTTTATCCCCATTTGATACCAAGCGATGGATGCTCCCTGATGGGATCACCACTTACGCGTTTGGTCATCGTGCTGTTGAGAAACAACTTATGGCTGATACTGGTCAACATGTTAACACAAATCCTGGTGGCAGTTTCGTCGAATCGCATTGGCTGGTTTTAATCCAGTTGTGTGTGTGACTTCATTGTTCAATGCTGCTAAGACTAATGGCAGACGTGTTACTCATTCCTAAAACCGCTCTAGCCTTATCAACAAAATTCCTGTGTGTACTGATGACCGAATAACCGTTCTGCAACAGTACGGTTAGTTAGTTCCAGAATAGCTTAGTAACGATGTACATTAACATGTCAGACACTTACTCGCACATGGTGCTTGGTCAACATCAAAACAACAGATCCAATAAATTCTTTGCCAGGACCCACTTGTAACAATCGCGACAATGTGAGCGGTCCACATGCATAAATACGTTCAAGTGCATCTTCGACAATTGCAGAATCTTTTGATATCAATTGCTCAGCTTCTTTGTATCTGCTGGCAACATCGAAAATGGTTAACGCGTATTTGTATTTGCCTAATTTACCTTGTACATCACGAACACGATGATGTGGAAGAAATAATAAATCCGCCTGATGAACCTCATTTGTGTGTTTGGACATCGAATAAGCGACGTAAAATTTTCCTTGGTACCCGTAAGCAAATTTGCCACAGCGTTTGTTTGGTCAACTGTGCTCGAGCAATCCCATGAGTGACCTTACTTGCACTGGCTAACTCTTCCAAAGCGGCTTCACCACTCCAGTACCCACGCGGACTGTAGTATATTTTGGATAATGTCAGGCTTTTTGTGTACATTGTTTGTTTGGTTATTTCGGAATAATTTGCCTTTAAGGTGTGGACTTTTGTCCTCAAGGGACAGAGGCTCCAAGTGCAATCATGGCTTTCATACATCCATTAACGACCCATTATGCAATTCGTTCACAAAAAGTTGGATTAATCGCATTTAAGTCATGGATAAGATCCACGTCGGCGTATTGACGTGGATTTATATCATTGGATGCTTTATGAGAAAGGTCATGTTGGTAATACACAGCATCAACGCGGTTGATAGGTGCTTCACCAGCCTTTGCTTGGTCGTTAGAATCGAATCATATATCTAGCCGTGTACCAGGCTCATAGTAATTGTATCCAGGAGGGTGTTTTTCTCCGGTATGTTTACTCCATGGTATCCCTGGTATCTTTGTTAATGCAGACGCAATATCACCGCCGCTAACCTTTCTTTAAAATAAAAATGAACTTCTTTGCTTCACACCAAGCAAAGCTCTACCATTACGTGTCTGAGCTTGAGTTGGATTTGCAGTACGTGTTTTTGTGCGACATCGCAAACAATATGAAGACGGGATCGTATTAATAATACTGTATTATTCAATGGCATGATGCAAAAGAAAATTAGGAGATGCTTTTGGCGCGGATCACCTGGGACCCGTAGAGTTTTCTCACCATTGATTTGACCGGAAATTGACGAGGTAAATATCGTTCGTGTCTGGACGCGCCAATTTAACAATAAAAACAATGACATAAAAATCCGGCAGTGATGTAATATAAGAGTATGGGAAGCGACGCCTTAAAGATGCTCAGTTACAGCAGAAATTGATTCAAAAGATCATAGAAAGCCACAAAAATGTCAAAGATACGTTACAGTCGCCACAGACGCCACGAAAAAACCCCACAGCCGGGTTTGAATAAACATTTGAGCCGCTGATTAAACCCACAAAGGAAACAGCCGAACGTGCCGAGGATATTAACAGGGCCACAAAGCAACAGTGGAACAAGTGGCAGTGCTAACGGGAACAGAAGACTCACCTGGTCCAGTTCGTAAGCTAATAAAACGTACAAAGGATTAAAACAATGCCGTATGAGCAATAGCAGAGACTATCACAGGCGACTGAGAAAGTCAGATAAGACGTTGGTGAAATTGAAGAAGCCGTTAGTGTGCAAGCCAATGGCAGAGGTGAACTTAATAAAGATGTTATAGAGGGAGTTGCCAGGATACCAGACGTGCCACCCGAATTCAATTAGCAGTTGAAAACACGGCCTCAATCTTTTAAAGAGGTAGCTAGTCAGGCGATCTTTACAAATCCTGTAGGTGTCGCTCTTAGTAGACCTCTCGACTGGGAAATCAACGTGATAAAATAGCCATCAAAGGCACATGATAAAAACATAAATGTTGAACGGCCTAAAATGGTATTTAGGGAGTTTCCTGGAAAGAAACAAGCTACCGGTGATCAGTTGAACGTTTTCTTTAGCAACGCTTAATGCATTTACACACGTAAAAACTGAAGAAGGTGAAAAGTTATAGGGAGAATATGTGGCACTGTACACACCACAACCAGTGATGCAACCAGAAAAAAAAAATTGCTAAGAGAAAGACATTTGTCGCGAATACCTTGATGATCACTGTAACACAGGCAGAGGTGGCAGCTGCACCTGAATATGAAGAACAACAATTACCAGTGCCTCCAACAGGAAAACATCAAAAGGGAAAGGGTTTAACTAAACCTGCACCGACGCGACAACCCAAAGGTGGACGTATAACACCATTCCTCGAAGAGTTAGCTGTAAAAGTTGTGGAGAAAACATGACCAAAACAAAGACCATTCGAAAAATTTACAGAGGTTCTTGAAGAAGAGCCAAAAAACAAGGAAACGGTCTTGGTGGATTGTGTGACCTTAACGACCTTACAGATCGACAGGAAACACTTGTAGCATCAGTCTGTGCTGGTAACAATGTACCTAAAGTCATTTATAAAAGCTGCATCGACTAGTTAGCAGTTGTTCATCAATGATCTTATGGATAGAAATGCATATCGTGCGCTGATGCATGAACTTGTTGATGATATTCATGATGTATACTACAACGAAATTCGTTCACCGATGACAAGTTCCGAGGCGGTTGAAGCATTTCGTGTTTTGCGCGAAATATATGCTGCGATGCAACAGGTTGTTTTAAAAACAACCCAGAGTGTTACCTCGATAGTTACAATCTCATCCACGAAAAACAGAATTTGCTGTGACTTTTCTGCACCTCTGACTGCTGGGGAGTCATGCGAACTTGAGTTCGCACTTGCATCGCTCAGAGTTTATTACAGTTGGCCTAGCATCTGATCACAACCATTAGGTGGTCCGCCCGCGAACAATTCATTTGTGTTTTCTGCAGATTGTGGATCAAGATGGGGCGTTGTGGAACTTCCTACAGGCGCGTACGGCATTTCCTCAATCAATGATGAGGTTCGACGCAGAATTTCGGTATGACTAGCAAGGACTCCAAAACTGCTATTCGTGAACATGAGCCCACACTCAGGCCCGTTCTCGCCATTAAATCTCCGCAATATTTAATTAATATTGGACAGCCTCGTTGGGAACTATTCCTCGTTGGCACAAGGATCTTCCCGAAAAAAACCCAATTTTGAGTGCAGGATCTAAATGAACTGGATATAATATCGCGCCTAACAATGTGAGGATTATCTCATCGGCACAAGTCAATTTAACCTGTGACGCGATCAGCGGTAGCTATAAAAGCAGGTCTGAAACAAAAGGCCTAGTTGTTCAGGTTACATACTGTTTGAATTTTCATCAATAGTAAAATCAGGTGATCTGATATCGATTAAGTCCGCAGCACCTGTGTATCTTACAATCCATAATAAAATCAGCTGACACATATTCGTGTATCCCTTGTGGATTAAAATGGGTACGATGTTGATCTGAGCGATGCAACTGCACATTAGAGATCGAACTGACATTTAAAATATAATAATGATTGTCGTGCATGGACGCGTGAAACCCTTTCGTGCTATTAACGTGAGAAAACCCGTGTACAAGATATATTATGGAGCTGGCTACAGTGATAATGTTCGTGGATTATTTACGGGCGCATCAAAAGAACTCACAATACTATCATCGCGTGCTGAAACAAGTTGCCATGCGAGACGTGGATAGCATCAAAGGTATTGCTGTGGGTCGATTGAAACTACTGGGATCGCAGGCGGCTCAATCGACTCGAGATGGACTACGATGATTAGTGACACGAGTGTCATCCAAACTATTACACTACCGTCAACAACATCAATGCCGTTTGCAGTTAATAAAGTCATTAATGAAGCCGCTCAACAACTATTGCTAGATTCAGCAATTGTAAATCTAGCAATGAGGAGTGGAGCAGTCACGCAGTGATATTTAAGGAAATAAATATTATATAGTCTCATTATGGCTCAGTTCAAAAATGTATCTGATCCAGCATTTGATATGGACGAGCCTGTGTTGGTGGATCGAAGTAAACGAGATTGTCAGTATTCTTCATATCGTACAGGTATCCCAATCAATTAAAAATAGAATTGCAAGTGCAAGATACATCTAGGTTTTACCTTCCATGTGAGGCATTCTTGGAAGTTAGTGGAAAACTGAATCACGGTACCAATTATCCTGCCAATACCACGGTTGGATTTGTCAACAATGGCATTATGGCGTTGATTAACAGTGCTTATTATTCTATCGACGGATTGGAAATCGATCATTTTTGAACAACGTTGATGTGGCCAAAACAATTATTGGACTTCCCAGATATAGCGATTATTACGCATCAGATAATTTGGAGTTTCAACAGTATATAACTAGGCGACCTAAAACGCACACTAACGCTGCTAATGATGCAGATGTAGAAGCTGTAATTGTAGGCATTAACGGCACCTTTAATAGTGTATTTGCTCAGTGCAAAGTACAACTTCCTGGAGCTTTATTACGATTTTCGTGTGGAATTCCTCTCAGTCACTTATCTGGTTTTTGCAGAAATGTTCGCAAGGTTATTGTTAGAGCCAAACACTCAGTCACATTAACCTGGCAAAATAACTCTAACCATGCTATTTCGCCTGGTACAGCAGCTGCTGTTGGTAGAATTGTATTAGAAACATTAACATTATTGATGCCCGTGTTATCCACTTCATTTTCTACAGAACCACGTTTGTTGTCATTTGTGCAGTCTGGAGCCTCTTCAGCACTGTCGTTTCTCGCAATACAACATACCCACACCTACCAACTGCTGTTGAGGGACAATTTTCTTGGTAAATAATTACCCAGCAACAAAACATATTTGTGGCGTTTCAACTTACAATTGGAGATAATGTCCAAACTCACAACAAAATGATATTTGACGACTTATAAGTGACTGTGATTTGTTTGGGGTTAAATGGTCATCGAGAACCTTTTGAAGAAATTCGGCTTAACTTTACAACCAATCATACCGCACGTGCATATCACAATCTGTGGTTGTATATGGACCGCCTTCAAAAGATTGACACTGTTTTGCAGATTTCCCAACATGACTTCATGGTACTGTACCCGATTTATTACTTTTCATTGGAACATCTGGAGTTGTTCAAGTAAACCTTTGTTGACAGGTATTTTCATGCACGGGTATTTGCGGCTGATGCTAATTACAAATGTTATGCTGTGATACTTTCTGACAAAACATTGTTGTTGAAGGGTGCTGGTGGCCTAATGAGGGTCATCGATGTACCTGTGGAAAGTTCATAATTAAACCTGTAAGGTATTTTAAATAATGCTGTCCTATCACGACGTGAAGGTCGGCCATAGTGAGAGACAGTTTGAAAAAATAAAAGACTCAAAAGCAATTGTGGGTCACACTAAAACTTTCTCCCGCAAAATTAACCGGAAATGTCCCCATGAATGGACCCAAACGCAGGTCTCTCAGCTTAATGCGGCGAAACACAATAACACCTCCATAATATTACAATTATCCAAGTCAGAGTTGACACTAATGCACAAGACCGGTGGAATATTTCCATTTAT
>JAECUM010008656.1:0-100121 GCA_016617855.1 Megalonaias nervosa | reverse complement strand
GTGTGTGTGTGTGTGTGTGTGTGTGATTTTGATTTTTAACGTAGCTTTAACAATTTTTCAGTCATATCGCTACGATGTCTGCAGTGTGGCAGTTTATAGTGATGTCTAGCACTGGGGCATCATGCCGTAGACATGTAGCATGATGTCCCACCCAGTCACATTATCCTGACACCAGGCCGACCAGTCCTAACACTAACCTCTTAATGCTGAGCGCCAAGCGAGGCAGCTGTTAGTACCATTTTTGTAAGTCTTTGGTATGACTCGGCCGGGGTTCAAACCCACGACCTCCCGCATCCGAGGCGGACGCTCTAACCACTAGGCCACCGGAGCGGTTGGAGAAAAGGTTCACTAGAGGAAAGCAGGGGGATATAGTTCAGAAGTTACCTGACCAAGAGTCAGAGAACACTGGCAGATAAAACGAGGTTTTAATGACATTACTACTTGAAGAAACTGAATGCGGCTACACAGAAGAGAAGATGATAGAAAAAAAAAAAATTAAATAATGAAGTCGGGCTAGTTACTAATGCTGTCAGAACATACTTCGAACAAATGTACCTGAAAGCTGATCATCTCGATGATTATGCAAATCATACAACTAGTGCGAAAGGAGCAATCAAGCGAAAGCTTGAAGCGTTAATAAATGGCGAAAAGCAGCCTAGGAATCGAACGATACGTTCGCAAGAGGGACTTCAAAAACAAAGAGCTTAATTGCAGCAATATTACAAATTATATTTTGGTAGTCAATATTCACATGGTATTGAAAGATTTTAAAATTATCCTTCATAATCTATAACAGAATTTTTTCATGAAATTGATGGCAAAAGAAATATGACAATAACAGGAAATGGTGTGAAACTGTACGGCAGCCAGACAGACTTAGTTGACAGGCTGATGTTCCCAATCTAAGGAGAAGAAGCAGGTAATGTGAGTGTGGAAATGGATAATAAAATCATGAAAAGAAGCAAGTAATGTCAGTGTGGAAATGGAGAATAATATCGTGGAAAGAAGCAGGTAATGCTCGTGTGGAAATGGATAATAAAACCGTGGAAAGAGGAAGGTAATGTCAGTGTCGAAATGGAGAATAAAATCGTGGAAAGGAGCAAGTAATGTCAGTGTGGAAATGAATAATAAAATCGTGGAAAGTGGAAGGTAATGTGAATATGGAAATGGAGAATAAAATCGTGGAAAGTGGCAGGTAATGTTAGTGTGGAAATGGATAATAAAACCGTGGAAAGAGGCAGGTAATGCGAGCATGGAAATGGATAATAAAATTGTGGAAAGAGGCAGGTAATGTCAGTGTGGAAATGGATAATACAATCATGGAAAGAAGCAGGTAATGTGGGCGTGGAAATGGATAATAAAATCGTGGCAATACTGAACCATCTACGCGCAAAAGGACAGTTGACAAGTTAGGAGTATCAGATTCTGCAGAAGAATTTAATCTAAACATTTTTAACAATGTAATCAGCAACATTTTAACTCAAGTAAAATCTGTGGGTAACAGATCAGTTGGCAGGCTCCTGCCATTTAATAAACAGCCGATCCAGCTCTTGTACTTAAGTATGAAGGCGAGAAGCCTGTTGATGTCACTGAGGTCGGTACTATCCTGATTTCCTATTCTACTGCTCAGGAGTCATACAGCACCGTTTGTAGTCGTGGACTGGCTATCTACAGCTTAACCCTAATGTTCCTCCTCAGGGGAGCCCGCAGATTTATTTTCGGGGATCGGTGGGTGGGTGGTGACAAATATGTAGTGGTCGGCTATTAAGTTTTACATGAAGTCGGCCAACATATGTTTAGAGGTGATATCGGAGGAGGGGGACATGTGCCCCCCCCCCCCATTGCACCTATGCGTGCGCCCATATTCCTGTTGGTTCACTTATCGAAATACAACCGCATAAAACGATCTGTTATCTCGTGGCAATAATTAAAGCCATCTTTCAAGTGTGACAGTGACACTGACAGATCAATCTGGACGAGAAGATGACCGGAACAACGAGCACGTAACATGTTATCTTCGTATCAGAAAATCTGTATAAAAATCTCAATAATGATGAAACAAAGAAAAAGAGTACAGATGGAAAATAGTAGGTGGATTTTTAAAAATATATTTTGTAAAACTGCTGAAAGTATACCTGGAATAGCACGGAAAGGTGCTCCAAGAGCAACTGATGTGTCATTAGCTTTTGCATCTTGCCCTTCTTAAGCTATTGGTACTGCTGTTGGCCAGAAAATTGCAGATAAAATTAAAAGGCACTCTACCACCAACACTGGCTGCACTTGAAACAGCAAAGAGACGTGTAAAAGAAGTAATAGCAAAGGAAGCAGAGAAGATTATGGCCACATCAAAGGAAGAGAGAAAAGAAAAGGAGGATTGTCAGAAGAAAGAAAGGTAGTATCAATGCCTCGATGCAAACTGGATAAATGTCCAGAAAACATTTAGAAGACTAGGCCGTCTCGATTGGATTTCTACTGAGGAGACAGAAGAACCGACAGTCTCCACTAAGTCATCATGGAAGAAACAATGGAAGAAACGGTGGTCAGCGATAAATAATAAGTAAAGAAAACAAATGGCCATTTTAACTGCCACCCATATCTAAAAGAAAGACCCTACTCAGTAATTTTTATTTGTATTTGTATGTGTTACATATGTGGTTGTTTGCTTGTCTGTGTATACGTTGTTGACAACAAATGCTTAAATCCCTTACTATTACCGTTTCCGTTAGACCCTATAAACAGTTTTGAACCCATAACAACATTCCCATGTTAAATCTACGGGTACTATACAATTATCATTTGACCCCCAAGTGACATTTCATGTAAGTCTATGGCGCCTATATAATTATGATATGACCCCCAAGAGACAGATGCATATACTAATATATTAGCTACGTTTTCAAGCAATATATTATCTGCCTTTTCAGTCGATATATTAGGCACCTTTTCAGCCAATATTTCAGCCACCTTTTATATTTCAGCCATCTTTTCAGTCAATATTTCAGCCCTCTTTTCAAACAATATTTCAGCCACCTTTTCAGACAGTATTTCAGAGATCTTTTCAGATAGTATTTCACTCACTCTAGTAAGTGCATTCTCCGTTAGTATATTCATTTTTATAGTCTGCACATTATTTTCAGTACTTCTAAATCTCCATACTCCCCGTATCTCATGAGATATGTAGATAGCATAGTACAGTGAGTATAATGCATATAGCTCAAAATAGTGCAGCTTTAATAGTATATGCAACATGGATTCCAATGAGTAATTATAGCAGTAAGAACAGAAAATTTTCTTTCAGTAATAGACCACCAGCTAAAATTACATACGTAGGTATTAAAGAAAGAAATAAATATAAGGTGAGTATAACAAGTACAAATACAGTAAAGTGTGAATATTTCCATTTTGATAATAACTTTATCTGCCCAAAGAAAGAGATTTACAAATTGATGCAATTCTTTCTCTACATTTACTTTTCAAGGCATCAAAATATTTCTCTGCATGTTGGTTCCAATTAAGACATATTGGTATCTACGATTACTTCCTAAGGAATGAAAATATTTCTCTTCACGTTGTTTCCAATTAAGAAATAGAGGTAAATACTTCCCATGGATATCTGTAAATAAATTAAATTAAACGGCATGTTGTTTCCGCGGCATAGGCAAATTCTATCATATTTAAATTTTCTCGCTACGTCATGAATTAACCGTAGTATCAAGAAAACTCCCACCCCATTATATTCCTAAAAGATAGTCTGGTCTAAAGAAAACAATAAATTTTCAATACATAAATCTGGCTTTGATATCCTGTATATTCTCGGCCTGTCCATGCTATTCACCTCTGCATGCAGTTTTGTGTATCTACATCTTTGCTTTACTGCCTCGCTTGGCGCTCAGCATTAAGAGGTTAGTGTTAGGACTGGTCGGCCTGGTGTCAGGATAATGTGACTGGGTGGGACATCATGCTACAAGTCTGCGGCATGATGCCCCAGTGCTAGACATCACTATAAACTGCCACACTGCAGACATCGTAGCGATATGACTGAAAAATTGTTAAAGCTACGTTAAAAATTCAAATCACACACACACATCTTTGCTTTATAACTTCATACAGATCTCCTTATTCCTCCACTCATGGGTTATGCCATCTCTCATTAAATATATAACTCCGCAAAACTTTCTTAACCCCAAAATTGAAGAGCTACTATGTGTACTGTACAAAGATAACTTCATTTCATAACACAATTTTGTCCATCGATTATCTGACTTTTCCAGTAATTTCAACCAGTATTTGATATGTAGGTCAATTTATACAGATTTAAATAGAGCTGTGACCTAATTATTCACGAAGAAAGCAGCTAGGACTTGATTTGACCAATTGAAAGACTTATTTACAAACATTATCGCGCACTAGTTCTATATCAGGGGCTTCACTAAAACCCTATCGTTTAGGGGCATACAAAAACAATGGCCACAACTTTAGTGTCAAAACGTTCTGTCTCAAAACTTTTCAATTAAATATTTAAGCACAATTTTCCAAAATGTAATCGATTTACTTTTCAGAGCATATATTGTCTATGGTGCATGTTCTGTTTTTATTCCGTTTTACATTTGTTCCAAACTACCGTTGATGAGAAAACAACCCGTAAGTCCTTATAATAAGAACTAACTTTAAGTGTCCTATCTCCAAAATACCATTTTCACAACTTCTTTAGTACCTCAGTTTTATCAATTTGTGCCTTAAGTTTCGAATAATCACAGTTTTGGAAAAATCTGTGTAAACCGTTGCATTTCAAGTGATTGGAAAGTAATATAAGATCATTTGCATAAAGTAGAAGAAAGAGCTTCAACATGCTTTCTATATCAATACCACTGTTATCATCTGAAATTGTACTTTGTAAAACATTTAGAAAAGTATTTGTAAAATATTCAGTGTTGGCAACATATAGCCCTGTCATAGACCTATTGGACGCCCAAAAAATCCCCTCTACTCAGTCGCTTGAAGCTCTTAACAAAGCATCTGCATATATTGCTTGTGACATTTTCAGCATCTTTATACTCAAGTTACACACATTCATCCTATACCATTAAGCTATCCTATCGGTTTTATCAGTCTGGTTTTATCAAATTAACTTCTCAAAGTCTACAAATGTTCAAGACAATCTGCCATTTTTCCTCCTCATATATTTCCAAATAAGTGTAATCAGAACATATATATTATCTACAGTACTGCAACGTGTGTGTTATCCACAGCACTGAAACGTGTGTGTGTGTGTGTGTGTTATCTACAGTTACTGAAACGTGTGTGTGTGTGTGTGTGTGTGTGTGTTATCCACAGTACTGAAACGTGTGTGTGTGTGTTATCCACAGTTGCTGAAACGTCTGTGTGCCATCTATATATAGTACTGGAAGCTGCTTGAGCGTGTGTTATCAATAACACTGAAACGTATATGTATGTATACCTCTGTGTGTGTGTGTGTGTGTGTGTGTGTGTGTGTGTGTGTGTGTGTTATCTACAGTACTCTAGCTCTTCTAAATTCCGACTTTTTATTTATTCTACGTAGTGTGTAAGCCTTTTTATTCAGAATATTAGTAAGAACTTTACTCCTAACTGACATCAGACACATTATTACTCTATTTATTCGGGTCATTTTGGTTAGATTTTATAAGAAGTGGAACAATCGCAGCTGTATACTGAGTCTAATGAAAGTATGGGGCATTAAACACTGCATGAAATAAATAAGTAATGATACAATGTGATTTCCCGAGGCTTTTGAAAAATGTCGTCTCATCCATGTGCTTTCCCTGATTTCGTATAAATTATAGATTTCCAAAGGTCTTCTTCAATATTCTATATGTATTAGTCACCTTTATCTTTTAATTTGAACACATTTACATAATTTTGACATCGTTTCGCTTTGTAATTTGTTATCTTGCTGTTCTCTGTGTGTATATTCTTATATTTTACGTTGTGCACTTTACCTTAAGTTGACACAATATGACCTCTGTTGCCAAGGGATGGATCCATAAATATCGTTTGTTTTCTTTTGGGCGATGGGTAAGCAAATAGGCAACGGGTCTGTGGGATGGAAGTTTCCTGAAGCTTATGCATTTTGAATGTTTTAAGCGTTTCCAAGCATAACTGAAACCTTGTAACTGGAACAGCCCCTGTTTGCTCATGTGTCATTAAACGCAACATACACGCAGGCACGCACGCAGGCACGCGCGCACACACATACATATATACATATTTTAGGTATCACGCTTTCCGTGCGGTAGCACGGGAGTCGATGTAACTTAATTTTTTGAATGGAGTAATACTGAATAGCAAATTGGTACCTTGCTTTCCATATTGCTTTCCTAAGACTAGTCTTAAATTCTCTTTAGATAAAAATATCCAAATTCAAGTACTTCTATTACATGTCCTTAGCGAGAATAAGGGGTAATGATGGATGCATTTCATGATGGCGATTCTTCTTCTTCTTCTTATTTATTATTATTATTATTATTATTATTATTATTATTATTATTATTATTTATCAGCCTTGTTTGATTTCTGCATGTCCAATGAATGAGAAAAGAACCGTTTAAGTATTTTGTTTTAAATAAGTCCGTGTCAGCTGTAAAGTGCTGAGTGAAATAATTCAAGCATAAATTCTGTGTGAGGAAATTTCGTGCCATGGTACAAACAGAGTAACTTCTAATAAAAAGATTACCTGCTTTTGAAACAACTAAGGAGTTAGTTTTAATTTTCTAAGCACATGCACGCGATAGTTGAATCAAGAAAATATATTCACATTGGAGTCATGATTAATAAAAATGTATGTCGGGGGAACTTTTTAGGTTTCCTCTTCGTTTTTGTGTAAATAAATCAAAAAGAGTGAGGATGTACAGTACTTTAGGAAAAACAACCTTTTGGATCGATAACCATACCTGTATATACCTGTTGCAGGACGGTGACTTCTTTACCTGTCACAATGCCGATACGATGATGTCATTGTTGTGAGTAGCGCCATCTACAGGCCGCGTAGGGGCATATTAGAGTGCTACAGGTAAAAGTAGGTCACCATTTGAATAGTTTGGATGTTTTGACTGATTCTTCTGCATTAATTGAACAGTATTTCAATGTTGGACAGGTAAGTACAGTAACCAAACCATACATTTATTTGACTCTGATGTATTAACGTAAAATAACGATGTAGTTAAAAAGACAGAGTAGACGTTGCAAAAAAAAATATTTGGAATTCCAAAATGCCGGTCAAATCGTGATGACTCCATTTATCTTGTTTACATGATCAGTTTCCAGTTGGTAATACGGTATATATATTTTGAGGTGTGCCGTTCCAAATGATCACGTGGTTAATTTGAGACATTAATGCCATCAAACTCCAGAGTTTATCGTGCGTAATATGTTATGCTTATGTTTGTATTCAGAAACATGTACATGTGCTTTTTATTCTACAGGTAAATTTTCGCCATGGTTTTCGGGGACGAAAGGCAGGAGATCGCGCAGGTGCGAAGCGCACGTTTGGTACCCGTTCGTGTGCATTTGCTTGATAATAACACACTTCAAGAGACCGTTGATGTAAGTATATCATTTTGATTCTTTATTTGGAAATATGTGAATACAAAGCTCGTGTTACGAAGATCCGTTTGAGTTGAACGATGTTGGAAGTCACTAGGCACACCTGGGTTTACGTCAACATTTCCGTAGATCTGTACTGAAAATAAAACACGATGTTGTTTGCCACAGTGCACGAACTGTCCTTGTTTACAGAAAAACCCCCAAAACAAAACAAACCGCAACTAAAAAACCAGCTGTCATTTTGTTTACTTGCCGTAGCTTTTTTAAAAATGAAAGAACTACATAATCTTCACACCCAAGTAGGGTGTTGTCTCCCTTCGCCGGCCATGCACAACATTTTTTTAATTTTTGCATAATGTTGAGAGCAGAACGTTCATGAAAGTGTGTTCCCTTCTTTATCCATTTATAGCTTATTTTTCTGTCTCATTTATTTGTAAAATGGTCTATCTGTTTTCAACAAGTAGAAGAATTATTATTAGCAATTTGTTTGTCACATCTAATTACAACAGACCTAAGAGTTTAATTGGTTTATGATGGTTATAAATTTTATCATATGGGCCATGGTGTTATATAAATTTTATCATATGGGTGTCATATAAATATTGTATGTTTATAGTATAAGTAAGGTATCCATGCATAACAGTTTAAGTCATTGCCCCTCTGTACCTATACAGTGATTCCTTTTCACAAAATATTTCATTTATGAAATGTCCATCTTCCTAATTCTGAGCTCTGTCTTGTACATGCAAATCAGTTATTATCACCATTGTCACTAGGAGCAGTCAATTTTAAACTTTGTTCCACCCGGTGATAGTGGTATAGATTTTGTGTCTTTATTTTATAACACCATAAAAGATTGGAACCTGTTCCCTCGTTTTATCACTTTCAAGGTGAAAATTGAAAGACATGACAGTGGCAGGATACATTTGATTGGACACAACACTTTCCAGATAAAGCAGAGTTAATTGATTGACGCTGAGATATTTCATTGAGGGACTCGAGCTATATCTTCTTTTCTCATTGTTTTTTTTTTTTAAAACAGAAGATCAGCATTTTTAATTGAACTTGAAGTGGAAATGCAAATCAGGAAAAATGTTAATGAATTATTACAATGTGCAGTGCTCAAACAATCTGATGGGCAGATGCTCAGGGCTCCTCTAATTTCAGATTGGGCCACTGTTGATATATTATCCACTAGTAGGGGACATACCAGTCAGCTGCTTAACAGGCAGACAAAACCAGAGGTTGTTCCCAGAGCATTACATCTTTTATTAAGTCATCATGTACATACTACACATTCCATCATAGGCTAGTAACAGACATCAGTCATGTGACTAAACTGAGAAGCTGAATGAATCTACTATGCTCTATTTCAAATTATGCTACACTATAGTGTATATTGAAAGCTATACTTTAAATCTTTGCTGTCTGAATCTGTTATCAGATTATCAGTTTATATTATATAAAATTAACTGACAAGGATCTATATGTTAAGAGTTAATAATTCACTTGTAGTACACAAAGTCTTGCAGATAAGCAGGCTCCCTGATGTTTCTCTTGGGTCTGACTTTTCGTGCCGTCGTTATCGTTATATCTGAATTTGGCAATGCATCATCTTTAACATTATCTGAAGGTGACATTCCGGAGCTATTTTTTTCACTTGGTGTTGCAGTTGTTTGATCCTTGTGGCTATTTCTCGGTACATCAGTGTTCTCGGGTTAATGTAAAGGTGAAATCTCCCTGATGCGTACTTTTATCTTTGTGGGTCATATGTGCACATGATTCCGTCTATACATTCCTTCATCCTGACTTTCAATGATGTACTAACGTTCACTCAGTCTTTCCTTGATTTTACCAAGCTTCCATTTTTTTCCTTCCTTGTGTTCAAAGTATACAGACTCTCTGATAGTCAGTGGTGGTAAGATTCAAGCTCTCTTATCGTAATACTTCTTTATCAAGTGTTTTCGCGCTGATTGGTAGTTAATTCTTGGTTTCTTATTCAGATCACTTGTTGATGGGATCATTGATCAGGTGTTTCTTCTGAAAAACATTTGAGTCGGACTAAGTCCAGTATCCTGACGCAGAGTGTTTCTAAGTTCTAACAAGGCTTCATATTGATCTCTGCCATCTATGAGTGTCTTCTTCGACATGTTCTTAATGACTTTAACAGCAGATTCAGCCTTTCTGTTTGCTTGCTGATGATTTGGTGCTGACTTTCTGTAGTTAATGCCCCATTTTCTAATGAACTGTGCGAACTCCTTTCCTGTAAACTGGGGTCTATCATCTGATATAATTGTGGTAGGAATTCCAAATCTTGAGAATTGTTTCTTCAGTACGGTTACAACTTGACTACAACTTGCCATACTTAAGTAGTCCACTTCTATGACATTTGAAAAATAGTCGATCACAACAAGATACTGTCTACCCTTGATTTCAAACAGATCCATGCCCACCTTATTCCAAGGTCTGTCCCAATCACTGTGCTGTAAAAGCGGCTCTCTTTGGGTTTCTAGGTTTGCATTCCTGACATGCTTCACATGATTCAACCATTTGTTTAATTTCTCCTGCCATTCCAGGCCAAAATATCTTTCCTCTAGCTGGCCTCATCATGCTATCATAGCCTAAATGAGCGCCGTGAAAACGATTCTTCATATCCTTTCTCAATGATTTGGGAATTATAATTGCCTCTCCTTTGACAATTATTCCATCTTGAACACTAAGGACATCCTGCATATCAAAATATGGTAACCCTGAGTATGGCACTTTGTCTCTAGCTTCAGGCCATCCCTCAATAATGAGTTCCATTAGTAATGATATATTGTCCACTAGTAGGGGACATACCAGTCAGCTGTTTAACAGGCAGATGAAACCAGTGGTTCTCAGAGCAATACAACTTTTATTAGGTCATCATGTACATACTACACATTCCATCATAGGCTAGTAACAGACATCATTCATGTGACTACACTGAGAAGCTGAATGAATATACTGTGCTCTGTTTCAAATTATGCTACATTAATTTTATTCAACAGCCCCTCCCCTGTATTCTAAAAGATGTGTTCGTCTGACTTGTTAGAGATAAAGCTCTAGTTTGCCTGAGAAAACTTTGATCATGTTGATGAAATGTGGCAATTTATTTTCCAGATGTGGAGAGTCTACTAAATTATTAATATTTGTCGTCATGTATGCCATTATCCTTATGAAAATCATCTATTTATATCAAAAGCTTTTAAACTTTGTGTACAAATGAAGCACATGTCCTATGAATGGGAACAGATTGCCTGGGTTACCTGTAATTAGTGTTTACTTGGCTTTACCTGTGATACTACATGAGGTGTGTACTAGAACAGTTGCAGCAGTCATTGCAACCACTGCATTGGTGCATGGCTGAGCTATGGGATTAAGGCTAAGCATGAGTACACAACAAGTTGTTAATTGATTGCCTTTTTCTTGTGGTCTGGAGGGTTTTGGGCCAAATGAAGTATAATAAGTGATAAAGGGATCAGATGTATTCCATGATGGTTTTCGAGTCTTTGGTTAAAAATCAGCCATCCTTTGGTGGATGTAAGATTAAAAGAAAAGAGCAACTTAAGAATGATTCTGGCAGAAACACATGAGTAAGTATTTTAATTTTTTTATGCATGTTTAATTGCTATTGCATTGTTCAAGATATTACAAGATATTATAATGAGATGAAAAAATTAGCTGTGTACTATTTATATACATCTTTCTGGTAACTTTAATTATTGACCTGTTGTTTTAAGCCATATTTTTCTGAGTATGAATATTGTCAGAATATTTGAATTTAATTCTGAATGTGACTACAGTCATACTCTATGTATAAAGCATTGTCTTTTATTTATCACAGAATAGTGTGTAGCTTGTCACCAAATAAAGAAATAATCAAAGTGAGATTTTATAAAAATGTGGTTGTAAAAGTACTTTATTGATTTAAAATTAATCGGTAATCGTGGAACAGAAGGAGATATACATTGGCAGCTTCAATACATTGGATTTTATTGGAAAACCTATTAATTGTTAGTCATGCAGAGACATTACTTATTGCCACCAGGACAATATCAATAGGAGGGGTAGTGAGGTTGACAAGAGGAGATAATCCAACCTGTGTTTCCACAAGAGCTGACAAGTTCAAATTGGTATGTGATGTATCAAACGGCCAGTGTCTAAATTTCTGAAACAATTTTTTTAATTTTAATGTATCAGAAATGTGTAATTCCATGAAGCCCAAAGTTACAGCAGGCACATGTTAATTGACCTGATCACTGATGATTGTAAAAGTAATCATCCAGGAAACATAGCTGCCAACCCTCACGATTTTGGCATGAATTTCACGACTTTCTACAGCGATTCACGGATTCATGCTGCATGCCAAAAAAATCATGAATTCCCCAATTCTCAATTATTTTAAATTTTCCCATTAAGTGCTAGTCGTGATATTGGCAGTTGCCTAAACAGTCTGGTACTGCTAGTCGCGATATTAGTAGTTGGCCCTGTAGCACGTATTTTAATCTCTGTATATAAGAGCAGTTTTACAGATGTTTTTGGAAGAAACCGGGGCTTAACCGTAATTTTTCTTCGTGTATATGCCACCAGCACTGATATGAATTACTGTTATCTTGACAACATCTTCATCACCAAGAAAAAAGAAATGTATTGCACAAAATGCAATGTTTAGTTTGGAATATACCAAAACTTGGTTGTGCATTCAGCCATCAAATACCTATATACATCATGCTTTTTGCACACAGTGTGCCACAAATGTTAATATTGGGCATGGTGGCAGAGACGATGTGAGGAAGCATATTGGTAGCAAAAAGCACATAGAGGTTGGGAAACTACATGAAGACAGCTCTTTCGAGTGTTGGAATTTTTGAGATTGAAAGATTAGCATATATTGTAATTTGCTCAAGTTCACAGTTTTCCGTGCATGTGCCGACACCACTAATCATTCACCGTTCAATCTTCTGGATTAATACTATATTGTAATTAACCTACACAGCAGTTAAAATGTTTTCACCTGCAAGGAAAAAGGTTTGTATTCCACAAAAAGTGAAGTATAAATTGGAGTACACCAAAATTTGGCCTAACATTCAGCCATCAAACATCGATGTACATTATGCATTTCGCACAGTAGTGTACCGTGAATTTTACAGTTGGGAATGTGCACAAGGGCTGGTATTGTTGCTTACAATTTACCTGTCATATGTACCATGTAGTAATATTATTATATATGTTACGACCATGTAATTTAATTACTTGTGTGTTAAAATTTGAATTCTTTTTAATCCAATTTTGTATCATTGTATATTATGATGATGATGATTATGTTCACGGGATCTGATATTTTTGAAAGAAACATTGTGTTTATTTAGAACATAAATATTACTCTCTGCTTGCGTAAGCATTTTTTGTTAGATTGCTGGCTGGATATACAACTGGCATAAATGATTGGTTGTGGCCAAGGTCATTTTTCTAAGCATATGTGATTACATCATGAAATTGCATTGTTTATTGCGAAATAGCCACACTTTCTTCGTGCGCTTGCATGAAATGATGTTTTGGTTCGGTTTAAAAACACTTAGGTCCATGTGAAATAGTCAGAGTTGTTCTTATACCTTGAGAAGAAGGTATTAGTTTTCTTGTGCTGGAAAGAGTTTATTTTTCTTTACATCTGTAGAGCTCGAGATGTGTCTTGTTATAGATGACAGCTATAGGAGTTCATCTACTTTTTAAATAATAATTTATTTTTCCCTGGAGAACTATACAAGTGGTTTAGGACAAAGACATTCAGTGAAATTCATTCTAAGTTAGAATAGTACAGTACAAATTGTGGTTCAACATGAAATTCTAGACATTTGTGTAAAGACTTCATCTGACGTCATCGTCCTCCATCTTGGAACATCATTAAGATTCGAACCTGGATTCAGTTAAAATTATTTAGTGATAGGACTTGTACTTTTTCAGTATTAGGATAAATGTTTGGATTTTCTTCACAAACCGTAAGTCCTATTTCATATTTTCACCTTTTCACCGTGTTTTCTAGGGAAATAAATTATTTTTTGTTAAAACTTACAAAGCTTGTTGTCTTCACTCTTTTCTTTTGTTACTTTTGAACGAGCCGATACGTAACATGTAGTACATGTATGACAGATAAATTGTAAGCAACAATATGAGCCCCTGTGTGCATGTGGCAGAACGATGGGAAAAAGCACACTGCTATAGCACCCCCAGCAGATTTCAGTTTTGGAGTACTTTAAGCCACCTACTCAAGTCCTGCATGCTACCAATGCTGAAGAATTGTTCATGAGCTTTCTTGTTGAGCATAACCTGTCTTTCTCAGTTAGAGATCAGCAACAGTGACAGTGAAAGATTATTTCCTATTGTGAGGAAAAATAAGACAAATTTTAGTGCCTCCTTACATGCTGAAAATTTGCAACAATTTTGCTCACCAAGATTAACCAGCAGGCAAGAAGCCTGAACTGTTTTGAAAACAAATTTACCATAGCCAGATTGAGGAAGTTCAAGACTGCCACAGCATCAGATCATGACAAATAATGTGAAGTTTGTGGATATCAGTAAATTTGGCTGCAAATAAAATAGTACATGTAATCAGTGTAAATAATATATTTTAGTTTTATTTTGGGATTTTCATATAATGCAGTATATTAAAGTGGATGGAGTTAGTGTCATGATATAATTTTTCATTAATTGCTTTCAAAATTCACTAATTTTTATCCCACTTTTCACTAATTGCGAGTCTGGAGGGTTGGCAACTCTGAGGAAAGATGGAAATTACATTAAAACCTGTTATGAGAGACAGCCCCTTCTGCCAACTAAAAACATTCTTTCAAGTCTGGTGGTCTCTCATAACAAGTTTGTACAAAATGACCAGTATCCAAGGTCCAGTTTCAGAACAATTTAAAGGAAAATAACCACAATCACTGTACATATATTCTATTCTTTATTTATAGTTCTTGCTAAAATATTGTATGCAGTCATCTGAAAACAAAAGTATATAGCAACAAAGATATACTTACAAAGATTGCATGTACATGCATTAACATATAAAATCATGTCTGATTTACTCCTTTTCCTGTATAGCACCCTAAATTTGTTTTACCAACATTTAAACTGCTATTTTGTCAGTGGTCTGCTCTTTTTCACTTCTTTCAATTTCAATAATTATTTTCTCCTGCATTAAAATTTGTCTCATTGTAGTTGGAGGTACTTCATTGTTATTAAGGTACTAGGTGTAACATTATTAGTGCTCATTTGTAATATCGACTTGAAAGAGTGTTTGACTAGGATTTGGGGAAATATGGAAAATCTATACATGTACATTGCATATCTAACAGTTAATGAAATAAAAATAAACTGTTGTCTCATCCAGAAACAGAATTATTTACTCAGAGACAAAAAGTCAACAGCTTAGTTCAAAGAAGACATACAGGAATTAACTCTAAAAACAAAGGGTGTAACCCGGTTGCACCAACTTGCACAGACAACAGCTTGGCGATTGGATGTAATCACTGTAACATCGGGTTAAAAAAACCCAAAACAACAATAGTTTAATAGATAAAGACCTTATTCGCCTGAGGCAATATGGATTAACTCTAAAAACAAACCAATATACACAATATACAAACTGGTAGCCAGACTCATTTTTTTAATTATTTTTTTAAAATCAGAACAACCTTTACTATACAAGCGGTTGTTGTTACAACTGATTGCATAAAGATCAGTGGTGTCTATCTCTGTTCTCGTGAAATGGTCGTTCATAGGGATACTGGGTCTTAGTCATACATATGCGTGTTAGCAACAAAAAGGCTGGGAACCAGGCTAAGTGCTGGAATAATCTACATGTAGTTCAGTCCAGTTTACATACCTCTCTGAAGACTGGTAAAATAATAATTCTCAGCTCCTTGCTGGGTCCCGTCTGTAGATTCCTCCCCATTATGAAAATTATCTTCTTGATTGTATTGCAAGCTATTGTAAACAGCAAAGCAAAGCATGTGAGTTATGAATGGGAAACAGTACTATTTACTATATCTGTTCTCTGTACTTCATTGGTTTCCTATAATTAGTACTCATTTGTACATGAAGAATAATAAGCTGTCCCTTGCTATCCTGACCTGGTAATGCATTGCTGCCTAAATGTACCATTATTAGAGGAAAGCAATAGTCTGATGGTTTAAGCCATGCTAGGGGATTAGTGGTTTGTAAAATTCCTCAGTAGGTGTGTTGTTCACCCTAAAGGAACTGAGATGATCACATTATATTTAAATCCATTTAGTTTTAAGAATTGGTTGCCACTGATTTTATTGATCACATGTCAACAGTCCTATCACATTAACTAAATATGAACTTGAAGATTCTGTTGTTAATGATTGATGTTACATAAAAACATCAATGCTTCTTTGAGTCAGTTTTCATTTCTGTTTTTAACTTTGAAAAATGTGAAGATTTTGTCAGCATTCAAAAAATGAAATTACTCCAATGCCCCCTAAATACTTAACATAGCTACATGCAGATCATGGTAAAATAATATGGTACATCAACCTAAAGGTGGCATATGGTCAGAAATCACAAGAACAGAGTTTTGTGCCACAATTGTTCATTACTTGCCACCTGGTCATGAGAAATTGTGAAATTGTTGCTCATGAGAACTCTCGTCAGCAGAATGTGAATGAGGGTACAGTGACCATTATAACAAGTATAAGAGGCATGACATTTAATTTTTCAAAGAGGGGATGTCAGAATAAACCAGGCTGCATAATTTGCTCTCTCTCTCTCTCTCTCTCTCCACCTCTTGGTATTTAAAAATATCAAACAATGTCCATGATCAAAATCTCTCTTAAAAAATCCAAATTTTTTGTCTTACTGATCATAGCTAAGATAGAATCTAAAAAACAACCCCAAAAGGGCAGCATTCTTGCAGTCAGACTCTTCCTGTTTCAGGATCTCAAGGTAGCAGCAATAGCTGAAGTGACTCATTCTTGCTGTCAGTCTTCTATTTCAGTATTTCAGGGTAGCAGCATTAGTTGGTAATTAGCATCAGGCTTGTAATCCAATAGTTGCATTTTTGATACCTGCACATGCCATACCAAGTTGGCTGCCGCAGTACAACATTGGGGATTAATTATCACTGGTGTTGCTTTTTAAGACAAAACATACATTACTTGCACCCTGAAAAAAAACCAATGGAGCATTGTTACATGCGCATGGCTACAAAAGTATTTAGGAGCCAGGAGAAGAGCCTCATTAGATAATCCCAAAGATACATATACATACATACCATCAGTGGTGAGTCAAGTTTAATTTATTCACCATTCCATTGTACCACACCCCTCACTCCAGTCAAAGTCTGTTCTAAAACAGTATTGTATTTGATGCTAAGCTGTTAATAAGTGTCACCTTGGCCAGTATTTTTGTGTAACATGTATGAATTCAAACTGTTTCAACTTTGCATTAATTTACTCTTTTTTTGGGGATAAATTTTTGTCAAGAACAATAAATTGCTCTCCATTAAAGTGGTAAAATATTCAAAAGATAGCTTTCAGCTTTAAACAAAACATTGTGCAATTTTGTAGGTTTTGGATATCTGTGATTTGGGAATTTTTAGTTTCACCGCCCTGCTTAACAGACCTTGGATGACTTAAAATGGCACTTCTTTCTTCAGTTCTTTTGTACCTGTCATTCACCTGAATTGACCTTTGGCCTAGTGTTTTTGAACAGTCAGGAACAGAACAGTCTACTACTGTGAGAGGAGCTCCATATCTGCTGTCATGCTCAACTGAATTTGAATTACATCCATTTTTATCTTAAAGTGCCCTGGTCACATTAAAACGGTTAAATAAATACGCCAAGTGCAGCCAAAAGAAAATGAATTCATCTTTGACCATCTGTGAGCGAGAGACAGATCTTTATTCACAGATTATCAGTCTGTCTTCAGATGGTGGTTATAATTCTATTCTTATGTTTACATGTTCTATATAGCTGTTAATGAATGAAGCACCCCAGTATGTATTAGTCACAGTTATGTGATCCACTTGAGTATAGGTTTCATTTTTGTGTTATGGATAGTTACATGTAAAAGTACTGCATGCATGTATGTGTTCCTCTACCAGAATTTACAGTACTCCTTCAGAGTACTGGCCTTTCAAACTGCAAGCCGACAACACAATTGTAGCACATATGGGATACTTTATGACCAACCATTTATGGGGGGTGGGCGGCTGGAATTCGCTTTTGAGCTAGGCTATTTTGGTTTTCTTTTACAAGAATTTTTTTCCAACTAATATGATGGACATCATGTTGTTTGTCTTTTTTTTAGCTGTACTGGTCGTGGACCAGAAGAACTTTTTTGGACGGTATATCAGTTATCCAGCCATTACCACAAGTTTGTTATTGTAATTAACTCCTTGTAAACCACCTAGATGGTTGACATGACACTTTCAGATATAAAATTTGGTCCCCCACCCATTGCATGCTGTGGGTGCCTAAATATATGTTAGTTCACATGAAGTTAAGATTTTATCATAATATGCTACACTCCTGCAAACATTTTGTGTGTGATATAGTAAAAAAAAAATGTTGGTCTTTATAGACAGGCCAGTTTGTACTGGGGCGATTATCCATAACTTGTATATTTAAACAATATACATATGCCGTAACTTGTATATTTAAACATTACACAGAGCCAGTGTGTACTGGGGGTGGGATATCCATAATTTGTATATTTAAACAATATACATATACCAGTGTGTACTGTGGGGAATATTGATAACTTTTATATTTATTTAAGCTAATAGGACACTTGGCAACCTTGTTCCTCAATTTTCGTTGACATATCAGTGTTTTTATAAACATACTGTAAATACAAGAATATGGTATAATCCAGATTTTAGGGAATGCAGAAAGTATTTAATTTGTGTAGAATCCTTGAGCCACCTTTCCTCTCTATCCCAATCATTATTAGTACACCACCATGAGGATAAAATTCATAGCAGTTGTCCAAAATTCATGCTCTTTGATGGGTGTTTGATAATGTACCTGTTTATGTCTGATGGACATTGTCTGTGGAGTTTCTGTTTCCTATGAACTGGTTTTTGCTAGACAAGTAATCACTTGTACAGTGCAAATGTGGTGTCAGGTTCAACATGAATAACATCGTGTCCTACATGATTCCAATTGAAGAGACACATTTCCATATGTAATCTTGTATCTTGGGGGATTTTAAAGGTTGATGCCATCTAGGGGATTTTAAAATTTGATGCAGCCTGGGGGATTTTAAAATTTTGATGCAGCCTGTTTATTTTACATTTAAGTAACTATCAAACTATGCAACTTGGTACTGATTGTTTCATGGTTGGGGGCAATTTTTTTTTATGCGAACAATATGCATATATGAATTGATCCTAAATACATGTATAAGCATAATTTAACAAACGTGTGGTAAATAACTTTTAATGAATAAAGACAATACAATCAAATAATGAAAATTACATTTCTGCTGTTGTACAAACTTGCTATATGCTGTTGGTAAAATGATTCTAAAAACTACATAATCAACAATCAAAAATCTTGTTGCTAGGTTGCAGAAAGTCACTTGGTAAGCACTTGAGTATAGTGGCTGATTTAGAAGTCAGACACTGTTTAATATAATGATGTCTTGGGTTTTGTTGACAGTCTGCAGTATCTGTGCTAACCACAGCTTCCAAATTTTTTTACTAGAGGAATTGTTCTGAACTTATGTTTCTGTCGGGGGTGAATCCAAGACTATCTGAATCCTAACTGCAACTTTCATCTCACAACTTTATAGCAGTCTTCTAAATCGGCCAACAAGTGTTCAATTTTCTCCAGTGTATCATGACTTTAATCAAGTCTGTTGGGATGTTCTAAAAATTTGTCTATTCTTGGTTATAGCTGGCATAGGTTTTACATTTGGAGATGAAAATATGATAAGCTAACACAGTGGGAAGTACTGAGGCATGAGAATTCGTATCTTCCTATGTGTTATATTGTTAAAGGATTGATTCCCTCCCCCCCCCCAAACTCTACCCATTGACCAATACTTAGTTTAATTTGTGACGAGTCCCAGTGGTTTTCGAGTGTATTTGTCTGATACATTATTTATTTGGTGCCAAGCACAAGGCTGCAGACATTCGTTGTTAGTTTTATACATTCCATGTTTCCAGAAAGTAATGTAGAAAAAGTAAATATATTTAATCAACTGCCACTGAAACACAAGCAGTTCACTAGTCTTTTATTAAGTTGATAAAATGCCACCAGAAAGTGAAAAATTCCAAAATATTTAAAACAGTTGGAAACAACCCCTATAAATCTATATGAAGCACATGAATTGGAATATCCACAGCCTTTTCTGTTGATAAGAAAGCTTGGATGTAATTCATTGCTGTTGAGAACTACTTTCATTCATATGGGACAATATGGTAGTGGAATGATATAAAGTTACAATCAGAGTATTCTCAGTCATAACATCTGTGGTCTACTGTGATTCCGCCAGTAGCAAATCACCAAACACATCAAATTGATGTTTATTCTTTCAACTGCTTGTGAGGTTAATGGGAATGGCAGAATGATTTTCCAGTCAGCTTCATGTAGTAGTTTTGTTTCTAAGTCTCATACCCTAGAGGTCACTCATTGTTATGGATGAGTAACCTCAAGTTAACAAATGCTGTTTAGGGGTTAGCTCAAAACATAGTATAGATCATGGGACTTGGTTAATGTTGGGTGAACTTTTTAGAACTCAAAAAAATTGCTGCTTCTAGTGGCAGTGGATTGACATGTATACTACATTTTTTGTAATTGCAGTACTGTCATCTTGGTACTACAATGGCTAGTGGGGCCCCGAGTGGCCAAGTGGTCTAAAGCGCTGATCGTTACGGATCACTGCCATCTCACCTCTGTCTGCGTGGGTTCGAGTCCAGGCTCGGCTAACGTGGGTACGTGAGAAAGCCTGCCAGTAGCTTCTCGTGGGTCGGTGGTTTCTTCCAGGGGTTTTCCAGGGTTCTTCCTCCACCATTAATACTGGCCGCCATGTATACCCTATCTTGTGCTGAAAAATGGCGTTAAACCCTATAACAACAACAACAACAACAATGGCTAGAATAAATTGCAATATATAGTTACTGCTCTGCTCATGTGAAGTCACATGGCCAAAATACATGGTGTAATGATCAAAAAGGGCACATAGACCTTAATGTTTAAGAGAACAAAGTGAGTGTAGCATGACATGCTTTGCTGTTTAAAGTGGTGAATTTTGTCATTTTTTCTCGTCTTGCAGTTTCTTAGCAAATTTGAAATTGAATTAAGCTAACTAATTAACTTTATGTAGAAAACAAAATGTTATCTCTTCCTTGATTCCTTGTAACTACACACAAAATTAAAGAATGGCAAGGTAAATTGAACATTGTTACAGTTGTAACCTCACAGTCACAATTATCACTGTTCTCAGTTTTTTCCTTATATAACTATAATACTAAATATTTCACAATCATTGAGAATTACCATTCTGATGACTTGTATTGGTATAGCAACAGTGCATGCACAACGTTACGAATTATTACAAGGAAACAAAGTATGTCCCAATAGCCTGTAATAGTATTGATGTGCTATGTCTTGATGTATCACAGTGATATAATCCAAGACATCTCAAAATGAATTCACAATTATCCCCAAACAGGTTTTGTCCTAAAGTGAAAGAGCACTTTGTATTTCCAATGAATACTTTAAATAATTAAATTCTCTCAAATTAAAATTCAACACAACTAAAGAGACTGATTCCACTAGTCAGATGCTAAAGGAGCAATTGAATTGTAATGCCCAGTATGGTGGATTGATCTTACAGTAATGTCATTATTTTTTGTATATGACACTGGTCTTCAGCCAAAATGCTTCCGAAATTAGTGAAACTTTACCTATTCTGGGTCACTGAGAACGAAAATGATGCTTAAAATTGTTGATTGGCTCTAGTTTTAAAGATATGATACTGGGTCAGTATATACAACCCTTGACTTGGGAATGGCGGAGGATAAGTGAGTTATAAAGGGAAGGGATCTCAATTTAAACCAGAAATGACTAAAATACATCTTTGACTTGATCTATGTATAAATCTATGACTGGGTTTGGACAGTACTTGCTTTTTAGGCAAAACAATGAATGATGCGATCTGAAGCTGGTATTGCATCATACATGATATGAATTGCATCATGTTATTTCTAGAAGTCATGGATAATGCAATCATAACTTAGCTTACATCACTCTGCTGAACAAATTGTCCTATATCAGCTCTAGAAATCATATTGTTGTGCTCTCTTATTTGTCCATGTTTAATTTTGCAAAGGGACACATTTCTGTTTAGCCAAAGTGAGCAGAGATGCCTCATACTTGTGTGAACAATGCATATAACTTCTGCTGTGTTTGTGGTGAAGTGACTTTTACATCACAAAAGCACAGTATTACCAGCCTATGACTTTTATTTCGGCTGCAAAATTGGAGATCAGGACAAGAGGTGGGCCCCACACATATGCTGCAGCACTTGTGCAACAAATCTTCACCAGAAGTTGAACAGGAAAAGGAAGTCTATGCCTTTTGCAGTGCCAATGATTTGGAGAGAGCAAACAGATCATATCAGCAATTGTTACTTCTGCATGGTGCCTCCAGTTGGGAAAGGTGTGTCAAAGAAGAAAAAGTGGACTGTGCATTATCCAAACATTCCATCAGCTGTGTCCTCAGTATCCCACATACCCCATTACTGCCAGTTCCTGATGCACCAGAATCATTCTCACTTGAGTCAGACAAGGAAGAGGATGAAACTTCTAGTCCTGAACCATCAATGTCAGATGACCCATATTTTCTCCCATCCTACTCCTCTGAACATAAAATAAGGTGAACTGAATGACCTTGTTAGGGATTTGGAACTATCCAAGAGTGAGGCAGAGCTGTTGGTTGCCAGACTACTGCAGTGGAATCACCTAACAGGTGATGTTAGGGTTTCCATGTTCCGTGACCGTCAAAAGGATCTTTTCCCATTCTTCTTCATGGAAGGTGATCTTGTAGCGTCAAAAAAACCCAACATTGATGGTGTGATGGCAACCCTCAACATTGTTCATGATCCAGATGAGTGGAGACTGTTCATTGATTCATCGAAGACGAGACTTAAATCTTTTTTGCTGCATAGTGGCAATGTTTTGCCATCAATTCCAGTTGGTCATGCAGTCCATATGAAGGAAATGTATGAAAACATGAAACGGCTTTGAGGTGCATAAATTATGACCAACATCAGTGGCAGCTTTGTGGTGATTTGAAGGTTCTTGCTTTCTTGCTTGGTCTGCAGTGTGGATACACAAAGCACTGCTGTTTTCTCTGTGAATGGGATAGTCATGCGAAAGATTCCAACTACATCAAGAGAGATTGGCCACTCTGACAGTCATTGGAGCCTGGGAGGAAAGTGTTCAGCATCCACCACTTTTTGAATAAGGAAGATCTTGTTACCACCCTTGCACATGAAGCTGGGTCTAATGAAGAACTTTGTCAAGGCCATGGACAAAACACAAGCAGCTTTCGAGTACCTCCATGGAACTTTCCAAGGTGAAGTGAAGCTAAGATAAAGGAAGGTGTCTTTGTTGGCCCTCAGATTGTGAATTTCTTCGAGATGATGCACTTGACCATGCACTGTCTGGCAAGGAAAAGACAGCATAAAAAAGCCTTCCAGTTAGTGGCAACCAATTTACTCGGAAACAACAAGGCAGACAACTACAGGGAGTTGGTGGAAAACCTCCTCAAGGCATACAAAAGCCTTGGTTGCAACATGTCACTAAAGATATGTTTTTTGCACTCTCATTTAGATTTATTCCACTGAACTGCAGAGCAGTGAGCACTGAGCATGGCGAGCGATTTCACCAGGACATTGCAACAATGGAGAAATGCAATCAGGGCAAATGGAGCCCATCAGTGCTTGCAGACTATTGCTGGACAGTGACAAGAGATGCTCTATTTAATGAATACAAGAAACAAGCCAAGAAATGTCGATTGACACTGAATAAGGACTAAATCTGTACAAGACAGGTGAAATATTGTCATGTAAAGTAATCATAAAACACATGAAAAGACCTAGGTCTACAATTTATGATTAAAACTCTACTATCTACACAATATACATAGACCTAAAATGAAAAATCTTAAGTATCTTGGAAACAGTAGCCAATTAGTTGTTGTAATTGTCATATTTGAATTCAGCACATCAAAATCGATAATAAATAGCACATTTTATCTCTGAAGCAGACGACTTCTAAAAAACTGTAGACCAGTATAATTGATAAAACAATTCATGCAAACAAAAGTATAAAACTTAAAAATTCTATGTGTGACTACTTTCAGAAACGTGCAATAGGCTGGATTCTGTTTGACAAAGTGTGTGAGCACCTCAACATCCTCGAGAAGGATTATTTTGGCTTGTCATACATAGATGCTGAGGGAGTGAAGGTAAGTCAGAAGAAGTATGAAAATAAGCTGTATCATGCAGGCAAGAAGTCTATAAAGAACACTTAAGGGGGAACAGAATTTGCTCTCTCCAGACAAATATCTGTTTTAATAGTTTCAAAATGGTAAATATGGAGTGACAGCGATCCAGGTTACAATTACAATGATCACATTTGTGACTAAAACTTCACAATTGGTGAGTGGATGTGATCAACTGAATTATAAAGTAGCTGTTCTAATATGATGTCAGTACTTTCTGAATACAAATATACACCCTATCTTCTAAAAGAATTCAGCATTTCCCTGTTAATACACAGCGTTACCTGTTTTTGGTTGCGAGACTGATTGTTCCTACATTAAGTTGCCATCTTTGCATGTGACTTAGCCTGCCCTTGCAGCCAAGTTAACAAGACTAGTCTAATGCATGATCTGTGTATTCAACCTCGGTTAATTGTACAGACCTGGAAAATGTGGACATGGGACATGTGTGAAAATTAGGCATCCATACAGTTATGTCAAACTAACACAAACACAGATACGGCAGAAGCTGTACTGACAACAAAATATCCTCCATAGAAAGTAAATGTTATGGACATTTGTAAATGTTGTTGAGGTGAGGCAGTAAGTTGACAAATGATTTGGAGAACTCAAAAGTGAATTTTAATGGCTGACCTTAATTTTAATGGTTGGTTTGAATTTTAATAGCAGGCCTGAATTTTAATGGCTGACCTGAATTTGAAGGTGATGAAGATTGTTGACAGTTTTGGATTATAAAGAGCCTTATGCTATTTTACTATTACCGTATTTTATGTATTTTTTTGTACCCTTTAATATTTCGTACACAATCCAGTTATCAAAATAATAATTATTTAAATGTATCATACTTTTTTGTACATATCATTTTGTATTATTTGAAAAATTCATTAAATTATCGGACATAAAATTTCCACTAAGAAGATTTACGTTTGCAAAAAAGATCGAAAATACCGTATTCACATTTTGTTTTTGCAAAAATTAATGATTAATTGTTGGTGAGAAAATATAATGATTGATGCATAAGCATGGGTGCCCGCAGCATAGGTCAAGGGGGGGGGTCACGTGACCCCCCTGGATATCATACTGCAATATATATATTTAATCATGCAAATGAAGCTGAAAATATGTCACAAGATTCTGTTCAAAACACTTAGTAAATATTAGCTTTAGTTTCAGACTGCCTACTATACTAACTCTCCCGGCCGTGACTGACGGCCCCCTCCCCCCATTTTTGTAAAAGATCCTGTGGGCGCCCATGCGCATAAACTCTTATTGTCATTACAGTATCTACGGGTGTTTATTAACAAATGAACAAAGGACTTCACAGACCATACCTATAAATATTATCGTTAATTAGTTCTCCTTATTAAGTCCATCACCGTAACAAAACACCACGTGCATTTTAAAACGAGTTCGGAAGCCCTTTGATGTTGTCTTATCCAACAAAAATTACATCTCAGTACATGCTAAAGTGAAGACCACAGACCATTGGTCAACTAGTCTTATTGTTTCATTAGTCATACAAATATAAAAACCTTTATCATTTTCCATCGTAAATTTGAAAGTCACGGACTCCGTTAAATCGATTTGTATATATACATATACTATCTTTTAACCCTTTCATCACTATGGACCGGTTTTCCGGTCCAGGGGAAGTAAGTCTGTAAACACTGTGGACCGCTTTACCGGTCTGGAGCAGTGTTATTCTCTAGTACCCGACTATATAAATTTTGGGGTACCTCTAATAACTTCCTTCTTGTAATGTAGATATTATATTTGGATTATCTCGTGGGTTTAGCTTGTATACAGCTAGAAATATGGAACAAAGTAGGTGCTTTTAACGAGTTTTCTGAATGGTGAAATTTGTATCCAAAATGGCGGAGTTCGAAGAAAGATCAGATGAGAGTGAAATGTCAGATTTTGAATTATCTGAGGATTTTTACCAATTTCGACCTAGTACAGTTGGATGAAAATGAGAGAAGACATCTGGAGAGACAATGGCATGCACTTGTGGGTGACAGTGATCACGATGAAGAGGACTTTGAAGGTTTTGAACCAGAGGAATTGTATGCTCCACGTAACTTTGTTTGGACGAAGTTGGAAAACCAAAGAGATTTGTTACAGTTTTCTGAGAAAGTTGGACCCACCCGAGTGTTAGATGGCTCCAGGAAAGCTTTGGAATATTTTCAAATGTTCTATTCAGATGAAGTTTTTGGAAACATTGTCCGTCTAACGAATTTGAATGCGATGATCAAACGTGCCAGAGGCGATACAGGTGTGTGGACAGATCTCACCTTGATGAAAGCTTCTACCTGCCAAATACCTGAAAGAAGACTTGTGTTGCTACTGGAATTATTCATGAGTACACAGGGTCAAGTGAACAAGTTTTGGGAACTTTCTAAGTTTTCTAAGAAGTAAATAGATAATTACTTGTATTTTACCTGTTGTGTTACCTGTTTGCACTGTATTTTAACAGTTATAATAGATATGCACATTTTAGTGAATTAGTCATAAAATTTGATTTTTAACCTTGATTTTGACACCTAATCCGGCCAGATATCTTTAAAATTGGCAAAGTTATGTTATTTCAAAGTCAACAAGTCATTTTGCTTTACAACTCCAAAGTTACTTAATGTTGAGGACTCAATGCCTACAAAGTTACTTAGTGATGAAAGGGTTAAGTGCTTGTTCTGTTTTGACTTGGATATAATTAACATTTTATTGCAAATCTATTCTATGATATACCCCACTATTATCTTTATTGGCGAGTTCGAATAACAAGTAATGCATATGATCGCTTGTCCTTATAGCATCTGCTATATGGACAACTGCTTCAACAGCACATTGACAGACTTTCATTTCCCTAAAGAGAGCCTCATTTCCCTACTGGCAGCCTCGCTGATTTGACCTCTTCAGTCGATTCTTGCCCTCAATCTGGTTTCAGCTGGAATAACCAAAGCCCTAAGAATGTTTAATTACCTTGTAAATAACTGCATAGCCATGTGGTTGTTGTGACAATGTACATCGTAATTAAAACAAGAATGAACTGTTGATTTAGCGGTGTTTATTCCTAATGGAATATAGTAGGGTCATAATACATGAGGATTATCCCACTTGTCAGGTAACTGAAAATAGTCTTTTTTTCTCTTTGCAAAAGCTACAAATAAAAACTACACTGAATAAATATGGTCTTGTACACTGAAAACATTTTGTTTGATAGATCTCTCTGGCGCGCATGCACACACACACACACATGCGTGCGCACTCACACGCATTAACTTAAACGTTGATTTCAAGTTCTTTATTTTTTATTGCAATTTGATAATGAGATTATTGTTGCGGTAAAAATACAACGTGCACATAATTTCTTGACGATGTGGGGTCGTATCGTTGCGTACAATTTACCAATAAATAATACCCATAACTTATACGTGTTCAAACCATCTTGATCATTTTGCCTATATTACACAACACCTACATATGTTCTAAATGCAGACGAACTTGAACACTGAGACATAATCTCTCTCTCTCTCTCTCTCCCTCTCTCTCTTTCTCTCTCTCTCTCTCTCTCTCTCTCTCTCCCATTCACTAATAACAAAAGTACTTTTGATTTATGAGACAGAAAATATACATTTACTTTGTACGTTTATACCATTAGGTTGTCGAGTAGCGTGTGTACTGTAGAACTTGTTTTGGTATGACCCCTTTATTTTTCGTACACGGTCAGCACCACCAAATGATAATTATTTATTTTACATATAATTTTTCATACACTGAAATTAATAATTATTTTTTTCTGTACGAAAAATTACATAAAATATGGTACTCTTTGGCCATAACAAAATTCTTTTTGTCATCTTTTATTATTAATTCATTGGATTTCTGATCTTTGTCTAAGGTGACAAGTTATTTTAGCTTGGTGATTTAAAATTGGAAATGACCACAAAAATATAGGTTGCCGATGGCTGCTAAAAATGAGAGATGCTTGAAGTGTAGTCCAACAAATCAACCCAACCCCCAGTCCGTGTTGATATACCGATAGACAATTTCTTGGTCTGATGTCACCTGTTTTTTAAAATGTGCAATTTTGCTGCATGAAAATCTTTCCGGACTGCACATGCATCAGTTTAGACACTTACTGGTATTTGGTAATAGCCATATCTAATATGAAATTCAAAATGGACACATGATAGAGGGTTGTGTTATTCCATGTGGATTTACAAGTCATCAGGATTTGATCTGGAAAAACCTTCAACCAACAGAAGAAACTGTCTGCAAATAATTGCAACTTTTAATGAATAGGCAATATCAGCGCCAAACCTTCTATCAGAACCATTACACTTGTGGGGCTGATTTATTGGCCTGCTTGAAAGACTACTGTTTCTGAAGACATGCCATAAAAGGCCACATTTTCATGCATGCACATGTATCAACTATGGGGGTGGGGTTATAAGGTGAAGATTTTTGTTGACAGAACATTGGTTTGTCAAGACAAGTGTGTAAGTGATATTCATTGTAAACTGAGTTTCAAAATGTTGTCCAGTAAAAGTAGGACAAAATTTCTCTACGGATTGATATACCCTCTGGCTAGGATGAAATTTCACTCTATTAATATACCCGCTAGGTATGATAAAATTTCACTCTTTATATTGTGATAGAAAGATTTTGGCATTACAAATAAGGTTTTTCAGATAGACATGCATGCAACTTTTAAGCTAGATTATTTTAACCCAAGGGCAAGCATGCCTGCAATTAAGTACCTGTAGTTACTTGCCAGTAACTATGTAGAGAAAACTGTCTTTCAAATTCTCATTTTCTTTTTGTCTTTTCTTTTATAAAACTATATTAATCTTGTTTAATCACACAGCTACACAAGTCAGGCAGTTTATTTGTCTGAGGCTTGTTTTGCATAGGAATTGCTGGTCCTACACACTTCAGGCCTGCATTTATATACTTTGATTGTTACTCGTTATCACTTGGCACTTTATTATCCATGTGAAGACATGCACATTTTCTTCCTGTAGCTGAGTATAATATGTTGTGCCAGGTCGCCATTAAGAGCACATGATAGTGTAATATGAGTTAAGTTTGATAACAGACTTTAAGTCTTTATGTACTAAGGACATAGGTTTTGTTTTCATGAAAAATGAATTATCTGGAGTTGACCCATACAAATGAGCACCTGTGTCTTAAATTACATTTACTATATTTTGCATAATGCTGCACATGCCTTATTGAGTGCACACCGCTTTTTTTGACCAAATGCTTATATAAAATGCTTTTTGAAGTGCAAATTTCTGTTGTAATATGGCTTAAGGGATTTGGGGGTGTGTGGCTGTTAAAACATAAGATTTTATTGAACTTTGATGCCTGGTGACTGTTTACCACTGACCTTACCATCATTCATGTCTTCTGTCTCTGTATCACTCACCCTACTATCATGCATGCCTGTTGTCTCTGTATCACTCACCCTACTATCATGCATGCCTGTTGTCTCTGTATCACTCACCCTACAGTTATGCATGCCTGTTGTCTCTGTATCACTCACCCTACTGTCATGCATGTCTTCTGTCTCTGTATCACTCACCCTACTGTCATGCATGCCTGTTGTCTCTTTACCATATAACTTAGTATTATGTATGTTGGTCTCTCATAACTACTTAACTTGACATCATATATGCCTGTGTTGCATTTCAACATTACTTTGGAGCTCTGTACATTGTCAAAGATAATATACCTACTGTGTACATGTAATGTTTTATACCATTGTCTGTGTGTGGTTATTTGGATGAAATCTACTTCACATCCTTTACCCCCTCCCCCCAAAATGATTTCATAAGCTTGAAACATTATGGTAGGTTGACAAGTGGAAGTTTAAGCATGGCTTTGTGTATTTGTCTGGTAAAATGACGAATGCTTTAAACTGACGATATGTTATATTATGACTGTGACATTATAATTCATAATATATGATAGTGGTGGGTAGGGCAAGTGGTCTGAAGCGCTTGCTGTTACTAATCTCTGAATGTATTTGAGTCTCTGACTCAGCCAATGTTGGTATGTGAGAAAGCTTACAAGTAGTTTCCTATGCATCTGTGGTTTTTACTAGGGTTTTTCCTGGGTTCTTCTTGTACCAGTTATACAGACTGCCATGTATAGTCTATTCTGTGCTTTGCAATGGCATTAAACCCAAAACAACAACATGAAAACTGTCTATATGTTATATAATGACTAGCATTTTAATTCATAATACATGAAAACTGGCAATATGTTATGTAATGACTAGAATTATAATTCGTATTATATGAAAGCTGCCAATAAAAACATTATAGTTCAATATTCATGAAAACTGCCAATATGTTGTATAATGACTAAAACTGTAATTCATAATTTATAAAAACTGCCTATATGTTGTATAATGACTATCATTATAATTCATAATGTTTTGATTTCATTATTACTGACATTCAGCCAATCATAACTTGCTTTTGGATTCACTTAATGTATGTGAAGAGGTGATTCATACACTGTCTCGGTAAGCTATTTGACTTGATGATAAATATCTCTCCAGCAAGCCATTTATGCTTCGGGTCTCTCAGTCGCAAACAACGTTAACATCTTTTAATCACCTTTTACAAAATTATAATTTTTGTAGCTTTGAGGAATTTAAGGTAGCATAAAACATATGATCTAGTAAAATAAAAGATATATTTAAAAATGAATGTTTTTTTATGGAGAACTAGGATTATAGCTTATCAACAGTGGAGGGCTAGAATATCTCATTTACAGTGGAGGGCTGGAATATCTCATTTAAGTGGAGGGCTAGAATATCTCAAGACTATAAAGATTCATTCCAAATGCTATAATAAAATATGGTAAATTGCTCCAAATTGTGGACTGTTTTTGATATGTGATAACTAAAACTCCAGATAAGCAATATATTTGTATATTTTATTAAGAAAAGTACATAAAGAAATTCATTATTTCACACATTCATATAAAGCAAAACAATTTTTAATTTAGGCGTTTAGTGAAAAGGTTGTCTGAATATTTTTCCTGCGTATTAGCATGATCCATATTGTACATTTAATCAGTATAACCTGTGCCAATTGTTCAGGTTGTACATATTTCATGTACATTTGAAATGATAGTATCTGCTTACTGTGAGAATATTCACTCAACTAGATCCATATACACCACTCCCTTGATAACTCGCAAACCTGCTTATAACGCGAGGTCAGGCATGGATCCCATTTTTTAAACAAGAAAATACCCCAAAAATTGAACACTATTTATTGAACTTGAAGAAAATTGTGGTCAAAATTAGTAACGGAAATTTTGATATATCGCTTGTTTTATCGTCAAAAACGGTAGATAGGACCTGAAATTTTAATCAACATTATGAAATATCAAATTTAAAAATAAGTCATACAATTTTTTTACAATTTCTTTCCAAATGGTAGTACACCGCAATTAACGATATGTAAGGAAATTGTGATCAATGAAAATGTCACTTAAGCTGAGTGGAGGCAGTACTTTAATAAATAAATACCAATTAAATAATTTTTTTATCAATTGAAATTTGTGTTCTAGTTCTATCTTTTAGTTCTTTTAAGCGTAATCATCATAAATGCAATGTGTCCTCTTGTAATTAAACGTAAAATGTGTCAATCTGTCGTAACAGCTATGTCTGTGAGCGTTTCTCTGAGAACCTAATATGGTGCTGACCGTATTTTGATGACTGACTTGCGGAAGTATTGTTATTTTGTTGCACTGAATTAAAAGCTGGCCTTCTTTGTAGTATCACGTTAATTACCGGGTATGTCTTTTGAATCAAATAATGGAGCTGGAATACAAGAAAAGTTAAAAGGCACGAAAATCCTACAAACTCAAAATCTAGCGGCCCCGGTCGTATGTCGGGTGAACTCACTTCATTTGATCAGTCATTGTTATTGTGTATGTAACATAAACCACCTTAAATTAACCAACTTATTGGTAACTGTGATCAAAGATAGCAAGGCAAGCAAGCAAAATGAATACTTTGTAAAAATAAAGAGTTTGGTTTCACAGATATGGACCATTGTGGCAAGCGAGTTTCTGAGAATTCTTGAACTGGCACTTAGAGATATCCTCAAGGATGATAAGAATTTTCATTATTACTTCCAATGAAATCACGACATCAATACATGTACTGTGCTATCTGAACAATACAAAAATTGAGAATCGACATAGACGATTGTCTCACAAAATAAATTTCACATGTTTTTGAAGAAAAGGAATCTTGTTTGGTGGTGTATTGACAGTCTAGTTCCCCACTCTTTTGACTCCCGATTTGGCAGGATACCATTAAATACTACTAGGGAACCAGACTCATCAAGAAAACATAAAGCAGTGACGTAATACACAGATGTTTTCATGTACACATGATGGTTGTTGAAACCAGTGGAACAATCTTTCCCATGTTGGACATTTTGAAAATAAATGTTATTTAAACAGAATAACAAACAACTTTATTAGAAAAAGCGTGTTATTAAAAATTATTATCGACGTGATTGTAAAATGAGCATTCAGTCATTAAACGGCCCAGTTCCCAAACCCCCCGCCGCTGTTTTCTTGATGTCTAAGCGAATTTTTTCAACTTTTGGAGGTCCCTTGGTAACTCGCACCCTCGCTTATAGTGCGGTTTATGTTTGTGGACCCTGTTGTGTGCGAGTTATTGAGGGAGAGGTGTAATCAAGCTCACCCTGATTAGTTCCAGTTAGAATACTCACTTAGCTAGATCCATATAATCAAGCTCACCCTGATTAGTCTCAGAATATTCATTCAGCTAGATCCATATAATCAAGCTCACCCTGATTAGTCCTAGTTAGAATATTCATCAAGCTCACCCTGATTAGTCCTAGTTAGAATATTCACTCAGCTAGATCCTATAATCAAGCTCACACTGATTTCTATAGTCTTAGTCATTAAGCCATTTGATGCATTCATGTGTGTGGTTTGACTTCTTAATGATTAAATCTGGTAGCATAAGACAGCATCATTTTACAGTGTTTGGGGAATATTCTTTTGAATTGTGAAAAAATCCCTTTTTTCAAAATCAGGGAGTAAGTTACCCTATTTATTATATTCTTATGTAGTTCTTTAGAAAACTATCAGATTACACCCTAAATCATGGTTACATTTCAGCATAGTAATTGACTGGGTAATTTAATTAGAGTATATTAACGTAATTGCTATCAGTTACAGTCTGTACAAATCTGATGGTAAGAATGCTCAGATAATTAAAACAAAAAGATATTGTCACATACCACTGATACCTTTTATTTTACCATTATCATTGTGATTGATGTCTCTCACCATGCTGTTCTATGAAAACTTAGTTTAATTGAGTGATGCAATGTCACAGACTTTTGATAAATAGAACATTGAACTTGTTTTCATTTCACATGAAACTCATAAAACAATTTGAATAATGGCATATGCCACTTCCTGGAGATAGGTTGGGGCATAATATATAATTAAATAATATTATGTGACACAATTAATAATCTTTGTCACAAATGAATATTTAGTATAATGTACCCCCCCCTTCTCTCTCTCTCTCTCTCTCTCTCTCTCTCTCTCTCTCTCTCTCTCTCTCTCTCTCTCTCTCTCTATGTATGTGTGTGTATATATATATATATATATATATATATATATAAAATGACCCAAAACTGTTAATTGAAGCATGTTGTAAATTGCACACATATACAGTGTGAAATCTGACATGTCCTGCATTTTCATTGGTTAGGTAGGACAGAGGATTCTGACTTGAATCAAATGATATGAATATAAACTTTTGTGAATAATAAAAGAAAAGACTGATGTGTATGTAAAAGCAGTGATGCTGATATTCTTGTATACCATGATATATTTATTTCCCGTTTCTACTGGGCTTATTTTGTGCATGAAGTCAGTATACACTATACAGGTAAAGTGCCTCTGAATCACATGTATTAAACTCCTGTACATTACTTGAACAACCTGCCAGATGAGATTTATCACCTTGAAATACTTCATGGGTGATATACTCTTTATGTAAACACAAGCACACAAGATTAGGTACATCGGTTGATATTTAGAACAGGGGATTGTGAATATTCTTCAAATACCACAAGTGGGCTTATGGGCCACAGAGAGCATGTATACAGGTATATGACACATGTATACAGGTGTGTGACACATGTTTACTCTTAGTATGCCACTTCCTGGAGATAGGTTGGGGCATAATATATGATACATACAATGAATCAATGTTGATTTTGATTAGTAATTACAACATACTGGCATGTTCAGTCATTGTGCTGTATTTAAATAAAATGATAACTATTAACAAACAGCATAGAGTCTAATCTAAGGGTTCCGGCTGGCCAAGTGGTCTAAAGTACTTGCCTTTACCAATCACTGCTGTGTCACCTCTGTCCATGTGGGTTTGAGTCTTGGGCTTGGCCAATGTGGGTATGTGAGAAAGCTTGCCAGTTGCTTCCCATAGGCCATTGGTCCTTCCTCCACCAGCTAAATGTATGCTGGCTGCCACATAATAGCATACCATGCACTAAAACATGGCACTAAACCCAAACGACGACAACAGAGCGTGATCTACTGATGGATCATAGGATGGCAGACTTTGGTTGGTGTTTGAGCTACAGTAGCTCAGTTGGTAGAGCATCAGGTTCCTAATCCAAGGGTTGCAGGTCTTCTGTGTTCCCACTTAGGCTAACCCTGGTCTCTTGCATCAGAGTGTCTTTGGCACAGTCTAGCTAATAATGTGTTAAAAAGGCACTTAACTCTTGACACAGTGTAATTAATAATGTGTTAAAAAGGCACTTAACTCGCATTTCCTTGAGACAGTCTTGCTGATAATGTGTTAAAAAGGCACCTAACTCAGATTTCCTTGAGACAGTCTGCTAATAATGTGTTAAAAAGGTACTTAACTCACATTTCCTTGAGACAGTCTTGCTAATAATGCATTAAAAAGGCACTTAACTTGCATTTCCTTGACACAGTCTTGCTAATAATGTGTTATTATTAGCAGACTGTCTCAAGTTCCAGCTGCAAAGAGCTATTTGAGATTACTAACAAGCTGATGTCAAGGAACAAATGTACACCACTTCCAGCTACCTTCTCTCTAGTCGACCTTCCGGACCTGTTTGCAAATTTCTTCCGTGACAAAGTACAAACCATCAGAGATAAACTTGACAACACAATTTCAGTTGACTCGTCGTCACCATACAGTTGCGATACAGAATTTCAGCGGCAACCGTTAGCAGCATTTGAACCTGTCTCTATGGATTTAGTACGTACAATCGTGATGAAGAGTGCACCAAAGTCATGTGAACTGGATCCGATCCCGACGTCACTGCTGCTAGAGTGCTTGGATCCAATACTGCCTTCACTAACTGATGTTATTAATACCTCTCTCTCAACTGGCGAATTCCCATCATTTTACAAAACTGCCATTGTAAAGCCTCTGCTGAAGAAACCAACACTCGACCATAATGATTTAAAGAACTACCGCCCAGTTTCTAATCTGCCATTCATGTCAAAAATCTTAGAAAAAGTTGTTCTATCCCAACTTGTATCTCATCTGAATTCAAACAGTCTTTTTAGCAATGTACAGTCTGCATATCGCCCTTGCCACAGTACTGAAACTACTCTTCTGAAAGTAGTCAATGACCTTCTCTCTGCTTTGGATGGCGGAAAGATTACAGTCCTCACTCTCCTTGACTTGTCTGCAGCATTTGACACTATAGACCATGATATATTACTTCACCGTCTCCAGCATGTATTTGGCATTCATGATACGGCCTTACTATGGTTCAAGTCCTACTTGGTCAACAGGACACAAATTGTGTCCGCAAATGGAAAACACTCCAGCCCAGTTGAACTATGCTGTGGTGTTCCACAGGGGTCTGTTCTTGGACCTGTTCTCTTCATTCTATACACTCAGCCACTCTCAAGTGTCATAGATCATCATCCAGTGTCTCACCAATTGTATGCTGATGACACCCAAATATACAAATCTAGCCATCCAGCTGAAGTTGAAGCTACCATCCAAGGCGTAGAGAGGTGCATTTCCGATGTGAAATCATGGATGACATGTAACAAGCTGCAGATGAATGATGATAAAACTGAAGCCATCCTGATTACAACACAAAGACTTTCTCATTTACATCCTTTACCTCAGACAATAAATATCAGCAACACCAACATTAAATTCACACAGTCAGTACGAAACCTTGGTGTCACTCTCGACAGTACTCTCTCGTTGCACCAACATGTCATGAACATATGCAAGGCTGCATATCTTGAGCTGAGACGAATCAGCTCCATTCGCAAGTATCTTTCAGTTGATGCCACTAAAACACTTGTGTGTTCCTTAGTACTTTCAAGACTAGACTATTGTAACTCAATTCTGTCTGGTTCGTCTCAATATCTACTTCAGAAACTTCAAAAAGTTCAAAATACAGCTGCTCGAATCATCCTTAGAGTACCACGATCAGAGCACGCCTCTCCCCTGCTCTCTACCCTACACTGGCTATCCATACGATCCAGAATTAAACCCAAAATTTGTTCTCTGTGCTACGTTTCACTGACGGGCTCCAGTCCAACATACCTATCTGACCTCACCCATGTGTACACACCTGCAAGATGCTTACGCTCCTCTTCTGACACTCGTATTCTCATCATTCCCACTATGAAGATGAAATCATATGGACAACGCTCTTTTGCATACCAGGGCCCAGCAACGTGGAACGAATTGCCCACTGCACTTAGACACAAAGACACAGTGATCTCATTCAAGAGCGCTCTTAAAACTCACCTATTTCAACTGCAAGAACAGACTTAAAGACCTAATAATGTATCCTTGCCTTAAATATTTACAGCATATTTTCTGTTTCTACTTTCGTGGTGTTTGTTTTTAATTTTGTAATCATATCATTATATATGTTTTTTAAGTGTTGTCAAATGTTGTAAAGCGCTTAGAGCTTCTAAAGATTAGGCGCTATACAAAGTCCTCATTATTATTATTATTATTATTTAAAAAGGCACTTAACTTGCATTTCCTCAACACAGTGTAGCTAATAATGTGTTAAAAAGGCACTTAACTCCCATTTCCTTGACACTGTGTAACTAATAATGTGTTAAAAAAAGGCACTTAACTCACATTTCCTTGAGACAGTCTTGCTAATAATGTGTTAAAAAGGCACTTAACTCACATTTCCTTGAGACAGTCTTGCTAATAATGTGTTAAAAGTGCTGCTGAAGCCAAGAAAACAAAAAATAAAACTGCTGTTCACAGGTTGATATGAACACATATGGTAGGTCTTGAGCATGCAGCGGAACCATGCATTCTCTCCATGAGCAGAAAATCTAGATTATAATGGCATGGAAAAAAAAGTGTGGAGTTTATTAGACAGAGATGTATATGTATACCTTGCCAGGTTTTTTCCCCTAACTCTGAACAAAACAGGAGGGTTTTTTATTTATTGCATATTTTTTAGCTCTAATGTTCATGGACCAATAGAGCTTGTAGGATGGTCTGTTGTCCATCATACATTGTCATTTGCTTCTCTGTTTGTTATCACTTCTCTTCCTAAACTACTTAGTGGATTGCCTTAAACTTGACACACACAAACATCCCATGGTCTAGTTGGTAATAAATGAAAATGGTGCTGCTTGGACATCCATTACTGCCACACAGGGACATTCTTGAAAATCCTATCACTACTCCTTGTGAATGGATGGTTGTATCAACATGGTTTTAACTAAAAGACTTCTTACAATGTCTAGTTCATCCTAAATAAAAATAGTGCCTATGTGCAGTCTAATATGGTCACCATGGCAGCCATCTTTAAAATCATCATATCGCTATTCTTCCTTAATGGATAATGATATCAACATGGGGTTTCACCAACAAATTTCTTACAATGTTTGGCTGGTCCTGAGTAAAAATTGATGCCAGTCTGATATCCAATATGACAACCATGGCAGCCATCTAAAAAAATCTTGTTGTCACAGATCTCATATCGGCATGGGATTTTCACCAGAAGTCTTCTTATGATGTCCATTTGGTCTTAAAAATATGCTGATCTGATGTCCAGTAATTGGCTGCCATGAGTAGCCATCTTGGAAATATTGTTAACTCTACTCCTCTCCAAATGGATGGCTGTATCAGCATGGGGTTTCAAACTTGGTTGGTTCTGAATGAAAATAGTACTAGTCATGCATCCATTGTGCTGCCATAATGACTGTCTTCAAAATTTTGTCACTACTCCCTGTGAATGGATGATCATTATGACATTGAGTTTTCACCAAAAGACTTTAATGTCCATTTTTCCTAAATGAAAATGTTGTGACACTTAACAGCATGTCTACCACAGCAGCAGATTTGTGAAAATCTTGTTTATTGCTGAAGAATATCAGAGATGGTTTCAAGACTTGATAGTTAAAAAAAAGAAATGGTCTAATATTGAATTCCTGGAAATTCTTGTCAGCCGGTAGAGTGTCAGTCCCTTTGAGGGACTCTACTTTATGCTTGGTGTTATCTTTATCTTTACAGTGTACATGGAATTCAGAGCAAGCTAGAATTTTTATTAATATTTGATTTTGATAATTGAAGAACAAATATCAAACAGCTGATCAACCATATAACTAATAAATAGTTCAAGGTTCAAATTGTGGAAATATTTATGTAATATGTTTCATAGTTTTCTTTTGTGCATAATTGGGCTGTTGAGCCCCTTCTTTATATGATATATACTCATTTTAAACAAATACACCTGCAGTGCTTGGAGCAGGTGCCCTCTTTGCAGTTCCTCAAATCAATCCAGTAGAATAATTGTCAGCATTGGTTCAAACATAAAGTCAGTTAGTGCACACAGAAAATAGGGCAGGTAGTTGCATTATGTTTACTTGTCATGGCATTACTTCTGACAGTACTATAATTTTATGCTCAATAAACTCTTGTTCGTTTTGTATATAATCTATGAAATATGAGGAACTTTATAATTTCACCATCGTTGGTTGGCAAGACTTATAAAAAATAAAAATGATTGCTCACATTTCATAAATTTTGTAAATGGACACCCATGCAGGATTTTGTGTAACTGGAAATTTTGTACATGGGCACTGATGTAGGATCCTCTTTGTGAAATTTTGCACATGTGCACCCAGGATGTTATGTATCGTTGGATATTTTGCAGACAAATTAAAATCAGGTGCATTTTGAATTTGATTTTACCACTGATTATCATAATACAGTTCCATCTTGATTATGCAGAAAATACAATTTAAAATCATTACAACTTCATGGTTACATGATTCTCAGCCTAACAAAATAGATCTGGATATCTCAGTGTAAAATCAGATTGAATGCTGTATAAGTGATTGAAGTACAAAGATTGTGTCTTATATAACATTTGAGTTATGCAACTTTTTCTTTGATTCATTTCAGTATTGGTTGGATAATGAGAAGAAAATAGCAAAGCAGTTGAAAGGTGGGTACTAGAGGTATCATGCTGAGAATCTTGTGTGAAAATTATCAGATATTTAAAGTTGAATTATAACATAGTCTTGTATTTTGTATCAGTCAAATAGATGATTCGATTGTAGTTCCATGGCATTAATCCACATTCCATGGCTGAAAATCTTTCACCCACTATTTGATAAAAAGTGTAAGAACACAGGTTCTTTGGGACAAGATAGTCAGCTTAGTTGAATATTAGGGGTTACTTCCCCTTACCATTGTAAAATTGTACTCGGTTAAGTAAATATAGAGCAACTAAGATGTGCATTATGTTTACTCTCTGGTACTGATCATTGGCAGATGTTAGCAGCAAAAACTTGTCTAAAAGCCAGTCTGATTTTTTTTCCAATGTTTAACCAAGTACAATGTACGAAGAATGGCATGAGGAAACAACCCCTACAGCTCATTTTAGTTGACTTTTCCAATCCCAGATGCCTGTGCTTCATACTTTTTTCTGTTGCCCATTCCTCTGAAAATTATCTAACATAAATGTGAAACTGCTGAATCATTTTTGAGGATATTTCTTATGAGAAATTTGTGAATCATGGAATTTTTCACAGGAACCCCATACCAGGTGTGAGACTTTGAAAGACAAAATTGTACTGTTATTTTCTGTAGAAGGCATCCCGAGTCACAATTTAAAAGCAAGGTAGTACAATTTAAGAAGTCTGTATGTTGAGTAGGGAAAAACCCAGCATCCATATGGAGATTTCTTTTATTAATCAGTTTCTTTGTCGCGTTGATAACGCACAGAAAGGTGGTAGCAATTTACTTACAGTTTACCTTATCTATCAAAGTTTTAGCTAAAGAGTGATGATAATTCCCCCCCCCCCCCTGTTGGTGGATTTTTATTCTCAATTTTATGTATATTTACCAATGATTTATTGTTCTGATAACAAGCCCAGTCCGGATTTCTCAAACAAATCATTAGGTTTTTTGCTTGGTTTTATCATAGTTTATGTGGTCCTTGTTATACCTTTACACTATTATTATACTTTACTGTAGAACAGTTGAATTTTAATTGCTTTTATACATTCTCAGTTTAGAGTTGCAATTTGTAAGACTTGAGAACACCGATTTTAATTTTTACTTATCCTGCCGTGAGGCAGAACATATTGTGTTCTAATGACTTATATCTGTTCCCTATTTTGTTTCTGCATAATCACTTGAGTTCTCCATTATCTACTACTGCCAAACTTTATAGGTAAGGTGCATTTTGGGTCAAGGAAAACACCTATTAATCTTGGGTTCAGAAGGTAAAAGGTTAAGGCCACATTACCTTTTGAAAAGAATACTGGTTCTACATGATACTTGAATTCTTGATCAACTAATGCATTTGAGACAAGAAGAAATCGATTTATGTTGTGGTCGTAAGTGCATGCCAGGGCCACAGGGACTACGAGAAGGAAAAGCGCTTACCACAGAACTACTTAAATTCATACTACATACCTAATAACTAAACTTCATAGGCATAGGTAACTTGTATTTTAGTATTTTAGATAAATAAAACACCTGTTGACTTTAGGTTTTGGTTTACAGTTCAAAGGTCAGGGTCAGAGGGTTGCTAAGAAGGAAGAGAATTTCCACAAAATAACTAAAGTACTTTGCCACAAACCATGACAAGATTTTTTAGCATTTGAAATAAGAAAGGGGCCTATTAATTTATGGGGTCAATGGCTCAAATATTCAGGTCATAGAAACTGAAAGAATAAAAATGGTTGGAACAAAATAACTTATGTTCTGTATCTTATATCTTTAGCAAATTTTAGGAAAAGCTTGCTTTTAACATTGGAAGACATCTACTGGTTGATTTCTGATTGTCATTGGTCAGATTTTTTTACCTTTTCAGAGTTTTATGCAATAAAGTTTAATCTTACTGTTGGCCACATGGCCACAGGCATGTAATGTATTATACCATGCTCTTATTATTGCTTATAAACATTGTCTTAGTTTCTGACGAGCAACCAAATATTTATGTTTAATGTATTACATCCCAGGTCAGCCCTGGTCATTTGACTTTGAGGTGAAGTTTTACCCACCAGATCCTGTGCAGCTTCATGAGGATCTGACCCGATATCAGCTCTGCCTCCAGATCAGGAAAGACATTGTTAATGAAAAGTAAGATGATATTATTATCATTATGATTATCATTATTATTATTATTATTATTAATATTATTAATATTATTTTCATTGACAAAATTATTGTTATGGATTCTCATTTTTGTAGCTGTTACTTTAAATTTTCAACATCCTGTGGAAAGTATCTTTGTCATGAATGCCTCTTCTGTCGGATATAGTGTGGCACAAAATGTTATGAACAAAAATGTGATATTTTGAATAACCCATGAAAAATGTGGCTTGTAAAATAAATGAAGTTACATTATAGTTTCTGGGCTTTGTTTCACAATTTCAGGTACTGAAAGTCACTAATTTTTCACTTATACACCACTCCCTCGATAACTCATGCCCTGATAACTCGCAAATCCGTTTAAACCAGAAAATACCCGAAAAATTGATCCCTATTTATTGAAGTTGAAGAAAATCGCGATCAAAATTAGTAACAGACACTTTGATATATCACTTGTTTTATCGTCGAAAACGGTAGACAGGACCTGAAATTTTAATCAACATTATGAAATATCAAATTTAAAAATAAGTCATACAGTTTTTTACATTTTCTTTCCAAACGGTCGTACACAACAATTAACGATATGTAAGGAAATTTTGATCAATGAAAATGTCACGCCGAGTGGAGACAGTACTTTAATAAATAAATACAAATTAAATAATTTTTTTATCAATTGAAATTTATGTTCTAGTTCTATCTTTTAGTTCCTTTTAAGTGTAATCATCATAAATGCAAAATGTGTCCTCTTGTAATTAAACGTAAAATGTGTCAATCTGTCGTAACAGCTATGTCTGTGAGCGTTTCTCTGAGAACCTAATTAAGTGCCGACCGTATTTTGATAACCGACTTGCACAAGTATTTGTGGTATTGTTGCACTGAATTAAAAGCTGGCCTCCTTTGTATTAATTATGTCTTTTGAATCAAATAAAGGAGTTGGAATAAAAGAAAAGTTAAAAGGCACGAAAATCCTACAAACTCAAAATCTAACGGCCCCGGTTGTATGTCGGGTGAACTCACTTCATTTGATCAATCACTGTTATAAATGTTATTGTGTATGTAACATAAACTACCTTAAATTAACCGACTCATTGGTAACTGTGATCAAAGATAGCAAGGCAAGCAAGCAAAATGAATACTTCGTAAAATAAAGAGCTTGGTTTCACAGATACGGACCATTGTGGGCAAGCGAGTTTCAGAGAATTCTTGAACTGGCATTTAGAGATATTCTCAAGGATGATAAGAATTTTCATTATTACTTCCAATGAAATCATGACATCAATACTGTACTAATTGAACAATACAAAAATTGAGTTTCGACATAGACGATTGTCTCACAAAATAATGCTGCTTGGTTTTGAGAAAAAACGAATCTTGTTTGGTGGTGTATCGACAGTTAGTCTAGTTCCCCACTCTTTTGACTCCCGATTTGGCAGGATACTATTAAAGACCACTCTGGGAACCAGACTCATCAAGAAAACATACAGCAGTGACGTAATACACAGATGTTTTCGCGTACACGTTATGGTTGTTGAAACCAGTTGGGACGATCTTTCACATGTTGGACATTTGAAAATAAATGTTATTTAAACAGAATAACGAACAACTTCATTAGAAAAAGCGCGTTATTATTATCGATGTCATTGTAAAATGAGCATTCAGTCATTAAACAGCCCAGTTCCCTAACCCTGACCATCACCCCTCCGCTGTTTCCCAGCTGGCTAAGTGAATTTTTTCCACTTATGGAGGTCCCTCAGTAACTCGTGCCCTCGCTTATAGTCCAGTCTATGTTTGTGGAGCCCGTTGTGTGGGAGTTATCGAGGGAGAGGTGTGTCTAAATGAATTCTCACAGGCACATCATAACCTCCTCAAAATATTTTTTTAGAAAGAGATTTGTGAGAAGTACATCACATCCTTGTAACACAGTACATGGACTTGGGTTTCATAGCTGCCAACCATGTCATGTATCAAACTTGTATAAGCAAGAATAATAAGAATGATTTTAAAAAAAATGAATGACTGCATGTATTTGAGTCACTTTGTGTAGGGTATGTGGGGTGGTGGTAAACAAAACACCAGTTAAACATATTGAAATAATTTTAGTGTATGTAAATTAAATACATTTTTCACTTTGTGGTATCTCTCTATTTAATTTTTTGAATAATAATGCTAAAAAAAGAAGAAATGAAAATATATGCTTTTTTTAAACACAGATACCGTAGTTTACTTTTACTCCTGGGGTCCATAGTGGTACCATTCTCCTCATGGGGTCCATAGTGGTACCTTTCTACTCATGGAGTCCATAGTGGTATCCTTCTACTCATGGGGTCCATAGAGGTACCCTTCTACTCATGGGGTCCATAGAGGTACCCCTCTACTCAAGGGGTCCATAGTGGTACCCTTCTACTCATGAGGTCCATAGTGGTACTGCATTCAGTCTAGAATCAAACAAACCGTACTGTCACTGATTGTAGGCATAGGGGTAAGGAGTTTAGATTACCTCCAGCATTTATACCAGGAACAAAGCAGACTGTAAATACTGTAAATACACATTAAACAGAACTGAGAAACAAACTATGCATGAGAATGGATCCAAAGATAGCAAAAAAGATTAAGAAAAAGACAGCAATACAATGTAAATGTATGTAGACACAAAACAATGTAAATGTCTGTAGAAATAGTTATGTCTCCTTGAGTACCCAAAACAGTCATTGCAATCCTGTTAAAGTTACAGTTGAGAATTTAGGAATTTCAGGAAAAGGTGTTAATATAGGTCATATAAATGTTCAAGGCATCAGAGGGAAAATAGATCAAGTTAAACTCATGTTAACTTCTCCAGATAACAATGTACAGTTGCTTGGCATATCAGAAACAAAACTGACAAAGTTAAACTGATAATTTTCTCAGCATTGATGGATATGACGCACCTGTTCACAGAGATAGGAAGGCAGGAGGTGAGGGATTCCTAGCATATGTCAAAAATGGTACAGTTTACAAAAGAAGGATAGATCTTGAATCTGAAAAAGTTGATCGGTATGGATTCAGATCACCCCCCAGAAAAAGCCAAACCATGTCTAGTCGGTTTCATGTATAGGCATACATCCTCAAATGTTGACTGGAATGAAGATTTTGAATTTCAGATAGAAAAAGTTATTAATGAAGAGAAAGAATTTTACATATTAGGTGGCATAAATTGGGACCTCCGTAAATGAACAAATAAAGGAACATTGGACGGATTTTGTTGAACCTTTAGAGATTTCACAATTGTTGAATGTGCCTACCATAGTAGCATCCAATACAAAAAGCACTTATAGACCATATATACGCAAATACTGAAGAAAATGTTTCAAGAATTTCTGTTCCAAAAATTGGTTTAAGTGATATTTTGCAATTTTTCTCAAAAGAAAAGATAACAATGTAGGAGAAAAGAATGTTTATAAAGCTATTACATACAGGTCTTTTTAAAACTTTCAGTAATGAAAATTTCGCAATTGATTTAGAGCAAATACAGTGGGATAATAAAAAAAAATTTGATGATACTGAAGATATTTTAAGCACTTGGGCTGATCTGTTTTTGAAAGTTGTTAATTAACATGCACATGCACATAGAGTTAAGTATGATCATCAACCTGTCTGGGTCACCACAGAAATTTTGGTAACTATGAAAAGATGAGACCGCTTGAAATCTGTAGGTAAATGAAGATGAATACAAAATCGTGAGAAATAAAATAAGCAAAATGATCAAACAAACAAAGACAAACGACTACCAAAAAATTCTTGAAAAGAAAAAAAATCCCAAAATATCTTTAAAAAAAATTGTAAGGAATTTGGAGCAGGAAAGTACACAAATGAGACAGATAATTATTATCCATGATGGTAACCATATTTATGATCCATATGACATTGCAAATATTTTCAAGGAATTCTTTGTAAACATTGCCTTCAAGATTGCAGAACAAAAGTTAGACTCTGATCATTCAGAACTAAAACGTTTTTGTTCCACAAAACTTCCAAATGATCCTAAATTTGCAATCCAAGAAATAAGTACTGAATTACCTCAAAATATAGGTGTTTCTAAATCTACATGATGACTTGACATGATAGGTCCAAGACTTCTTAAGGCAGCTGCATCAGCCATTGCCGATAGTATTACCTTTCTGTGTAATCACAGTTTGAGAACAAGTCAATTAACCCAGTCTTGGAAAACTGCCAGAATAACCCAACTGCATAAAGCTGGAGCAAAGAAGATGTAAATAACTAATGACCAATATGAATTCTTTGATCCCTTCCCAAATTACTAGAAAAGCATGTACACATTTCTTTATGATCTATATCAATAATCACAATCTGCTTGATGAAAATAAGTCTGGCTTTTGAAATGATCATTCTAGTGAAATTGCACTCACCTCACTGACAAGTGGCTGAAAGCCTTAGATAAAGGAAAGTTATTTGGTACTGTAATGATTGATTTTCAAAAGGCTTTTGACTTAGTAGATAATGAAATTCTTCTTGTAAAGCTAAAAATCTATCAATGTAGTGAAGATACTCTTACGTGGTTCACATCCTACTTCAGCGATAGGCCTCGACAGTAACATTTAACGGACACCTATCTGAAATTAAAATGATAAGTTGTGGAGTGCCTGAGGGTTCTATCTTGGGGCCCTTGTTATTTTTTCTGTTTGTAAATGACCTACACCTAAAAATAGAAGATGCAGTCTCATCAGCAGGCATGTATACTGATGACTCTAGTTTGATGCTCAAAGCAACCAAGCATAAGTTGAAATGCCCCCACTTCAAAATGCTTTCAACAGACTTCAATTATGGTGCAAAGAAAAGGGTATTATCCTCAATATGGACAAAACCAAAGTTTTGTTGATAACTACATGGCAGAAAAGAGCAAGATTGCAAACTGATATACTGCATATTCTCTATGATAACACTGATCTGAAAATTATGTGTTCAGACAGAATTCTTAGAATATTTGTAGATAATAATTTGCAATGGCCTTATCATATAACTCACATTTCAAAGAAAATAAGTCTTATCCTTGGCTCCTAAAGAAAATCAAGGCCTTCATTCCATTATATTACAGTTAATTTTTACAAAAGTTACATTCAACTGAATTTTGGCTACTGTAATATAATTAAGGGGGAACACAACTGCTACAAATGTGGAAATGACTTGTAAAAATTTATCTTGATCAGCAAACAAAAAAATGTTCAAACTGCAGTGCTTACATTCAAAGTATTACCAATACATGAAAGAATATTTTTGAGAAAGGCCAAAATAATTGTAAAAGGTGTTTACAAAACCTGTCCCCACTTTACCTAAACACCATTTCTAGGAGAGAGAATCTACAGGTGCCCTAAATCTAAGATCATTGAAAGGGCAAATTTTCCAAGTACCGAAGCCTAAAAAGGAGCTATTGCAAACAGCTTTCAATTTTCAGGTGTACTTGTTTGGATTAACATTCCACATGACATTAAATTATCCCCAAATGTCTCTTCCTTCCACAATAGGCGTATTAGATGGATGAAATCATAAAAATAGTGTACTTATTAAAGTACACGTTACACCACTCACTTCCTGTGCTTCATTTTCATTTCTATAACAATGTAGAATTTATGTGAAATAGTTGTTTTTATACTATGTATTTTTGTGTGTGTGTGTGTCTATTATTAGCTGGTATCATATGTACATAATAGAAAGCCTCATGGTAGATTGGTTTCTCATTTGTGTAGATTGGTTTCTCGTTTGTAACTAATGGAGTCATCCTCTGAAAATAAAGTCATTATTATTATTAATATCAGTAGTAGTAGTATAATGAAGGGTATTGCAACAAAGGAGAGCTGTACATGTAGGCCAACTCATGTTTTGGCAAGTAACACCAGAAGACTAATAGTCATGTTTAACAGGCCATTATCAGATGAAAGCTAATTGCATTAATTTACTTGGGGGAATATCAAACTTCTTACTGCACTTTTGTTCCTGATGGATGATATTTTTTCCTGACCGATGTTTGTTTTTCCCTGAAGGATGATAGCTGTTTATTCTAGGTGTTTTATTTTATACTTTTGATAGGTTGCCATGTTCGTTTGTGACCTATGCCCTATTGGGGTCATATACAGCCCAATCGGAGCTGGGGGATTATGATGCGGAGGAGTTCGGGACAGGGATTGGTTACCTCAAGGAGATCAAATTTGCACCACATCAGGATCGGGACCTTCTTCAACAAATCGCAGACCTGCACAAACAACACAAGTAAGATATGCAATGTTTTTAATTACCTGAAGTACACGTCATACAAACTATTTATGTAGGCATTCAGTGTGATTACTTCAGCTGTAAGTATCAGGTTTGACAATGTGATGAACATACCTTTAAATGGTGATTTAAATAATTTGCTTAATTTGCTCCTTGTCTATCAGTATTCTTTGGAAGAACATTATATAAATGTACCAAGAAATGTTTGTAAATATCAGTGTTAAAAGTACATAACTGCGCATTTTTGGACTAGATTAACCAAGAGATGTGATCCAGTATAAAGCAGATTGAATATTGCATGCTGTGATCTCTCAGTGAAAGTGCCATGTATTGGGTACAAAGTTGTATTATTCCTACACTGGTAATGACTAGACTTGACTCTGTCTTTTCTTGACCTATTAGTTTCTAGCTGGATAGCATTGTAAAAGTACATAGTGAAAGTTTTGTGATGACATCTAAAGTGCAGGTGCAGAGCATTAAAAAATCGGGAATGAATAGACATTCATTAAAATTATATTAGTATTAAATTTAAGAACAGTTGTTTTATCTAATTAATAAAAGTGCCTACATTACCATGTTTACATAAACTAATTCTAGTTATAAACCTTATAGTTTGCACACTTCATGTACTGCAAAAGAAAATTCTTGACTGCTTTTATTATGTAGGTAATACAGTTGACAATATTGACATTATAATTTTTAAATGAAAACTAACTTTCAGGTCAGTTAGCACTTTAATTGAAAAAAAGACATGAATATCAGTAAACATCAAGGAATCGGTACAGTATGCCCGTCATTTTTACTACACAGGTATTACAATTGTAGAGGATCTCACATAAGTGTCTGCTTAATAGGAAACATATGATATTGTAACAGTCATTATGTTTTGTTAGCACATAGCTCCAGTTTGACTATATTATTCAGTTACTTCTTATGTTATTCGGTGACTTTGCACAGTGTTATGTTATTTGTTGACCATGCTATATGATGTTTCATGATATTTCATTGTGTGACTTTTCAATTACAGTATGACATTAACAGGGTCGCAAATATTAATATTATTTAATAATGTAAATAGTAGTTTAACCTGCTTAAGAAACACCTGATTTTGATGGTAAACAGCTGGTAAACACATTTTTATATACCAGTGTTCATTCTAGAAACTGAAAAAGTGGAAGGTCTTTCAGTATAAACAGGGGTGACAATGGCCTTACCAGTTTCTTCAAGAAAATCTACACATCATTATCAATCTTCCACACCTCTGATTATCCGTACCTGGATTTGAATTGCTCATGCTTGAGTAATTTCTGATTATCCGTACCTGGATCTGAATTGCTCATTCTTGAGTAAATCTCTGATTATCCCTACCTGGATCTGAATTCCTCATGCTTGAGTAATCTCAGATTATCCCTACCTGGATCTGAATTCCTCATGCCTGAGTAATCTCTGATTTTCTGTACCAGGATCTGAATTGCTCATGCTTGAGTAATCCCTGCTATGTACAAATTTTACAACAGGCTTCAAAATGTCATGTTTACTTTTGATACAGGGGTCAGACGCCAGAAGAAGCTGAACTTCATTACCTGGAAAATGCCAAGAAAATGTCTATGTATGGAGTGGAGTTGCATGCAGCCAAGGTAGTGAAAAAAGCATTCCTCAGATAAGATTATTATTGAATAATAGAGGTCTTGTAATTGGTTTGATTAAAAGGCAGTTTTTAATCCAAACCATGTAAAAACTTCTTTTATGATAGCTGATTGGTTAAGTGTCAGACAAGTAAACAAAGGGTCCTGAGTTTGCTAACCACTCATGCCAGTCTGCCTCTGTTTGTCCTTAAGATCCTTGAGGAAGACACTTAACTCACTTTTCCTCAGCATGATATATCAGGGTTGTTGAGGGGCTACTCATGATGTAGAAAGAAAGTACAAAATATTGCCAATAACATAACGTTGCATATCAGTTAATCAATTTTTATTTGTGAGATATCTTAGCAGAAATTTCAATTTTGGAAATGTTAAAAATCCCACACAACAGTGATATTAACAAATATAGTAAATAAAGAATGTGAATTTATATTTGATAGATAAACTAGAAATTAGTTTACAAGCCTCTCAGATTTGTTCAGCAAACTCCAAGAACCTAATTTGTTTCACAACAACAACAAATGATTTGTTACATAAAGTTAAAATTGTATCACGATTCTCTTAACCCTTTACCTCCTGCAAGCGCCTTTGGACACCTCTACTCCATTCTCATGGAAGCTCCTTTGACGCCTGTACCCGATTTGCATGTAAATGCCTTTTGACACCTCTACACCATTTTCATGGAAGTGCCTTTCGACGCCTGCTGTAAACATCAGCCATTTTGAGCAGGTTTTCATAGTGCCACCTTCAGGGAAAACCCTCTATTAGATACTACATTCAGTGATGTGAATGACCATTACGTCAGATCATGTGGTCGCTGTTTATGCTCTGGTTGAAATCTGCTATTTAAAGTATCTGGGTCGTATTCTCCATGCTCCAAAATGGAGATCGTGGATTTCGTTCAGTACTTACTTGAGTTTTCACGATTAGAATCACAACTATGAAAGCTTCAATAACTTAGGTAAAGACTCTGATATTGAGGTAGGCAGCAATTAGTTTTTATAAATTATCAAATTCAGATGATTTAGTGATGTAGACACAGAAAAAGAACTTGTAAATTTCAAGTATGAGAAATGACAGCTACGGTTGGTCACACGGCTTCACTGACTTGACAGTGAACGAGTTCTCTAAGATTTTAAAGCACATAAAAAACTTCTTCCGTGAAAAATAATTATACATCTATAACAATTAGATTTTACTCTTAAACCTTTCCATACATAATATATGTGTTAGTACCAAAAATGTCGAATGGTTAAAATTGCTGATAAATGTAACATACACTACACTGCTTAACAGTTAACAGGCAGGCCTATGTGTATGGAGTCAGATAGGTAACAGCTGTTCTGTTGATAGCGCACTGCACTGGGTAACTTTGCTTCATGTATATCGAAGGGCTAAAAAGTCATACACTCTATGAGGTAAAGGGTTAAGATGCTATCAAGAGATACACTTCTTAATAAACCAATGAAGTCAAATTATAGCCAAATTAAATTCAAACTTTCTAACAGCTGTCATAACTTAGAGTCATTTTCAGTCAAACCACCATCATTTCACATAACTGTAGTGGACTCAACTTACAGATATGCCAATATTCTTTGTGTTGGTGAAGATATGGAGAAATTATCCTACAAGTGCAGAAAACCAAACTTTCCATAGATGCAGAATTTCTTGCAATGTATGTCAATTATTATGACAAGTAGTTTGTTTTCATTTAAAAGCCTAAGGCCATGGACCAAGAATAATAAATGTGGGACTAAGCAGTTTTCCAAAGTAAAAGTCCGTGAGATTTGAAGAATGTACAAACTGTAATTTCATGGGTTACCTGACTTTGATTTAGATGTAAAAGTCTTGAGCCCAGATATTTCAGCCATAAAAAAGACTGTTGTTGTTGTTATGGGGTTTAATGCCATTTTTTAGCACAAGATAGGCTATACGTGTTGGCCAGTATAAATGGTGGAGGAAGAACTTGGGGAAAACCCTGGAAAGAACCACCGACCCACAGGAAGCTACTGGCAAACTCTCTCATGCACCCACATTTGCCAAGCCCAAGACTTGAACCCACGCAGACAGAGGTGAGATGGCGGTAATCCATAATGGTGAGTGCTTTAGACCACTTGGCCACTCAGAAGAGACTGTAGCTCAGTCTGTAGAGTGTTTACTACTTACCCAGGCAAGCCCAAGCTGTCTGCCTTTGTTTGCCCTTGTGAAAGCATTTGTTTACCATTTCCTTGGTATGATATAGTCAAATAAAATCCTGGAAGTGCCATTAAAAAACAACCAACCAACCAACAACAAAAAAGTTACCCTTTTTAGTAATTTATTCATCAACATGATTTCACTTTTTGGCGATTCATTTGGATATCTTCTACATTGCATCAAAGTAAGGTGAGCTACAATTAAATCTTTGTATATGATTTTGTTAAAAATGTAGCTAGTTATAGCAACAATGGTATTCATTAGTCAGTGTGAATGGGAATATCATTAAAAGGGATCCTTGATCAACATATAAAATGGAGAACTATTTTTTTCCTAACAGGATGCAGAGGGGAAGGATATCAGTATAGGGGTGTGTGCAAGTGGTATCCAGGTATACCAGGACAAGATGCAGATCAATCGATTTGTTTGGCCTAAAGTTCTGAAAATCTCCTATAGACGGAATAAATTTTACATCAAAATTAGACCAGGAGAGGTAGGTAGAAACAATATATTTAAGTTTTTACTCTTCATGATATACATGAAACTGTGATAAACTTAAATCCAGACTTGGAGATCATAAAACCATTTTAATTTTTAGGTTCTATGCCAACTGTGAGACAGCTTGACATTTGGAAGATCACTTTTGAGTGGTTGAGAATAAATCCTAGTCTCTGACTTTTGTATTTCCAGGCAAGATCTGCTTTATACTAGTGCAGATGAAGGTCAAGGTTGATGCTGTTCAGTCGATTTATAGGCTGTGAGTGCTTGTGCAACTTATCATGGTGGATATATATATATATATATTCATGTTGTGTGTAGTTAGACACAAATTTTATAGGGAAAAAAATGTCTGGTCATTTACAGTTTCTTTGAACAAAATGAATTTTATATTGGCTGAAATATTCCTTTATTGTTAGGATCAAGGAAATTATGCAACCGTAGGAATAAATAACCAGTTAAAGTGATTACAAAATTGTTCAGCTATGTTCATTTATTTTTGTCTGTTTGTCCATCTTGTAACAGATTTGCTGTTAGGGAATCATCAGACAGCCTTTTAAACATGCCCAAGAAACTAAAATTCCTGTCATATTTAGAATTGGTCTAATAAGCAATTTACCTTCAAGTTAAATAACCATTATCATGGTGTGATATGAATATAGGTTACTTGCTGACTTTCTGTGTTTAGGCTGTGCTTATAGAGTATATGCATGAGTACCAAACTAATTACTGATGATATATTTTTGTCATGATAGGTCATTATAGATTTATTCAGTCACTGTCTGTCATTATAGGTCATTTTAGATCATTCAGTCACTGTCATGATAGGTCATTATAGATTATTCAGTCACTGTCTGTCATGATTGGTCATTATAGATTTTTCAGTCACTCTGTGTCATGATAGGTCATTATTGATTATTCACTTTCTGTCATGATTGGTTGTTATAGATTATTCTGTCACTGTCTTGATAGGCCATTATTGATTATTTGGTCACTGTCATGATTGGTCATTATAGATTTTTGTCACTGTCTGTAATGATTGGCCATTATAGATTTTTCAGTCACTGTGTCATGATTGTTCATTATAGATCTTTCTTTCACTGTCTGTCATGATTGGCCATTATAGATTTTTCATTCATTGTCTGTCATGATTGGCCAATATAGATATTTCAGTCACTGTCTGTGTTGATTGGCCATTATAGATTTTTCGGTCACTGTCTATCATGATTGGCCATTACAGATCTTTCAGTCACTGTCATAATTGGTCATTACAGATTTTTCAGTCACTGTCTGTCATGATTGGCCATTATAGATTATTCAATCACTGTCTGTCATGATAGGTCATTATTGATTATTCACTTTCTGTCATGATTGGTCATTATAGATTATTCAGTCACTGTCTGTCATAGTTCATTGTAGATTATTCTGTCACTGTTGGTTATTATAGATTATTCAGTCACTGCCTTCCCTTGTATGCTCAAATTTGTATCCACATGTGATACATACTCAACAGATTTTTCTTTACACATCATTACTGAAGGTGGGTTGGTGTTTACTAAGCCATAATATTTTTATTTCTGGTTATTAAATGTCATTATTTAATTTTGATCGAACTAGTGTGAAGTTTGTGGAAAAGAAAACACATCAGCCAGATACTTGCAAAAACTGTTTAATCAGAAATACATTTTGTTCCCAAGTTAGATACAAGTTTGTCACATCAGTTATTGTTATTTTTAATTGCCACCTCATGCATTGAAATGTGGCATGACTTCATGCAAAAAAGAATACACACACAGCATATGCATTTAAATGGCAATATGCTTTATATTTCAGTTTGAACGATTTGAGAGTTTAATTGGTTTTCGTCTAGTAAATGTGAAGATGTCAAAAAGACTTTGGAAAATTGCAGTGGAGCACCATTCATTCTTTAGGTAAGCAGTGCTGGTCATATGTCACTATCAACATATAAAAGTAGGATCTTTTTAACATGACAATTATTTTTATCATGAAAAATTAGAATCATAATCATGGCTGTGAATTCTCCATGGATTTATTTAACCCCAGGGTCATTTTTGAGATTGGCAAAAATTCAAGGAGAATTTTTTTGGGGTAAGCTATTGATCCACAAAGACAACAATGACATAATCATTCATCAGTAATTTAGACAGCTTATTGTCTGGCCGATAAAGACTGATTGCAATTATTAACCAATCACCAAGCATGTTTAGTAACATTGCACTAGTCAAACGTTTTGCATTCGTCTTTGTGAGAAAACAAAAGAAGCTGAATGATGACTGTAGAAATTGTCATGGTTTAAAAAACACATTGAAAAAGGAGTATTTTAACAAAAAAACATGGAATCTTGAGTGATGGAAATTGTCAAAGACATGAATAACTTTTTCTTCAAATTGTTTGAACATGGTGTAGAATTGAAGACAGGTTTAGATGAACTGGTATTGGTTAAACTAGGCAACACTTTTGTCAAGGATGACTTACCAGGATAGGCGTTATGCAATTTGTGTACAGTGCTAATAAATTACAGCGATCGTGGCTCAATTGCTCTTGAAGATCATGTCAGATCAATGAAACGTGTCACTTTTAAAAAGAAATCCTCACACTACAGTAATGACAAGTGTTCAGACAGTTCCTTGATGAACCGGAATAGTACCTCTGACACCACAGCAGCAACTGTCACATTCTCACATATTGCTGTTATAATAGCAAATGCTGAGGTGTGTGATTCTGGGTCAGTTTTAGGGGTTTTAAGTGAATAAATTACAGGAGCTATTGGGGGGAGTAGCCCCACTGTCCCTCTTCCAAGATGTTGCCCTGGACCTATTAGGGGAATTGTGTGGCCCCCTTGACCCTCGGCATACATTTTTCCTCTTATTTTCATAAATGCTATTAACAGTCCTGCATAATGTCCATCAGGAGACATATTAAAATGTAGGTTTCTTCTTCAAATACATTACCGAATCATAATACCTTAGGAGAACTATTACTACCTTGCAAATCCAGCCCTCCCAGGCTTAAACTTTTTTGCTTAAAAGCTAAATGTTATGTGCCAACCTAGGTGGCAGTTAGAGTGATCTTCTGTTACCGAGATTGGCACCAAACTACATGAATACTGGTACTTCTTGCATTCAGACTCAGCTTATGGGTTTTGATTGAAGAGGTTTTTCCTCCTACTACCACATGAGTTCTATCTTCAACATCAACAGCCCTGGTTAAAAAGTTCCCATATCAGTTGATTATGGTCAGAGTTACTGACATTCTGGATCGCTCTGGTGGCCTAGTGGTTAGAGCATCTGCATTGGATGTGGGAGGTTGTGGGTTCGAACCCCAGCTGAGTCATACAAAAGACTTATTAAAAAATGGTACTAGCAGTTGCCTCGATTGGTGCTCAGCATTAAGGGGGTTAGTGTTAGGACTGGTTGGCCTGAAAAAAAAGGGAAAAAATTTAATCTATAAAAATGTCTTTTTCTTATTTTTTATATATATCTTGTAATGCACAATATTTGTGTTAAATTAGTTTGCATCATCATTAATCTGAAATTACTGACTTATACAGAACATGCATCAGCAGGAAGAAATATCACAGATGTTATCATTGTGCATTGGAGACTCATGATACCTGTGGTAAAATTTATTGTGATATTGCAAGATTACAGTGTATTTTTAAATTAACGGACATATTGTTTTAAATGCCATATATACTTGCTTATGAATCCAACTGCAAACTGCACAGACACATATCTGCCATCGCATAATGCACCAGCAGATCTGGGTCTGTGCAGTTTGTTAGGAGTAGAACAAATGGCATAGACCCTGATCTGTGGCAGCATTGTCCTACCACAGATCAGGATCTTTTTTGTTTGCAGTTTGACTTGTAAGCAAGTACATATGATAAAGACAGTATTAAAATACAAGTGTTGAAAATAATAAAGAAACTGATTTATGTTGGGTCTGCTTATAGAGGTCAAGACATAATATGTTTTTGATGGCTGTGTTATGGTCATTAACACCAAGGTTCTTTGTGAAAGTTATCCATGTCATATACATCTACATAATGGCAAGGGTCACAGTCAAAGCACCATGTTACATCCCCATGGAGAGAAAGCTTGCCAGTAGCTTCCTGTGGATTGGTGGTTCAAAGTGCTGAAAGTGTTGTTAAAAAAACAAAACAACCAACCTGCCCTGGATTGTAAGTTTGGGAAGACATGACTTTCCATACCTTTACATTAATTGTCAGAACTTCCTGATGATTACACATGGAGTTTTAAATTCAGTCTAATTATATTTAGCAGACACCCGTGGGAAGTAGAATTAAAAAAGGAGTATTGGTGACAATTTGTTGTTTAATGCAGGTTCTTATTTTCTTCTAAGGGGACCATGAAAGTGGCAATTTATACAAATGATTACTTAATAGAGGTAGCTTTTTGGGGACCATGAGAGTGGCAATTTATACAAATGATTACTTAATAGAGGTGGTTTTTAGGGGGCCTTGAGAGTGGCAATTTATACAAATGATTACTTAATAGAGGTAGCTTTTTGGGGACCATGAGAGTGGCAATTTATACAAATGATTACTTAATAGAGGTGGCTTTTAGGGGGCCATGAGAGTGGCAATTTATACAAATGATTACTTAATAGAGGTGGCTTTTAGGGGACCTTGAGAGTGGCAATTTATACAAATGATTACTTAATAGAGGTGGCTTTTAGGGGACCATGAGAGTGGCAATTTATACAAATGATTACTTAATAGAGGAGGCTTTTTGGGGACCATGAGAGTGGCAATTTATACAAATGATTACTTAATAGAGGTGGCTTTTGGTGGACCTTGAGAGTGGCAATTTATACAAATGATTACTTAATAGAGGTGGCTTTTGGGGGACCTTTAAAGTGGCAGTTTATACAAATGATTACTTAGTAGAGGTGGCTTTTGGGGGACCTTGAGAGTGGCAATTTATTCAAATGATTACTTAATAGAGGTGGCTTTTGGTGGACCTTGAGAATGGCAATTTATACAAATGATTACTTAATAGAGGTGGCTTTTAGGGGACCATGAGAGTGGCAATTTATACAAATGATTACTCAATAGAGGTGGCTTTTTGTGGACCTTGAGAATGGCAATTTATACAAATGATTGCTTAATAGAGGTGGTTTTTTGGGGACCATGAGAGTGGCAGTTTATACAAATGATTACTTAATAGAGGTGGCTTTTGGGTGACCATGTGAGTGGCAGTTTATACAAATGATTACTTAATAGAGGTGGCTTTTGGTGGACCTTGAGAGTGGCAATTTATACAAATGATTACTTAATAGAGGTGGCTTTTGGTGGACCTTGAGAGTGGCAATTTATACAAATGATTACTCAATAGAGGTGGCTTTTTGTGGACCTTGAGAGTGGCAATTTATACAAATGATTACTTAATAGAGGTGGCTTTTTGGGGACCATGAGAGTGGCAATTTATACAAATGATTGCTTAATAGAGGTGGCTTTTGGGCGACCATGAGAGTGGCAGTTTATACAAATGATTACTTAATAGAAGTGGCTTTTTGTGGACCTTGAGAGTGGCAATTTATATAAATGATTACTTAATAGAAGTGGCTTTTGGTGGACCTTGAGAGTGGCAATTTATACAAATGATTACTTAATAGAGGTGGCTTTTGGGGGACCTTGAGAGTGGAGATTTATACAAATGATTACTTAGTAGAGGTGGCTTTTGGTGGACCTTGAGAATGGCAATTTATACAAATGATTACTTAATAGAGGTGGCTTTTGGTGGACCTTGAGAGTGGCAATTTATACAAATGATTACTTAATAGAGGTGGCTTTTTGGGGACCATGAGAGTGGCAATTTATACAAATGATTACTTAATAGAGGTGGCTTTTGGGGGACCATGAGAGTGGCAATTTATACAAATGATTACTTAATAGAGGTGGCTTTTTGGGGACCATGAGAGTGGCAATTTATACAAATGATTACTCAGTAGAGGTGGATTTTGGGGGACCTTGAGAATGGCAATTTATACAAATGATTGCTTAATAGAGGTGGCTTTTTGGGGACCTTGAGAGTGGCAATTTATTCATATGATTACTTAATAGAGGTGGCTTTTAGGGAACCTTGAGAGTGGCAATTTATACAAATGATTACTTAATAGAGGTGGCTTTTTGGGGACCATGAGAGTGGCAATTTATGCAGATGATCACTTAATAGAGGTGGCTTTTAGGGGAGGTTTTAATGTGCACAATTCAAGTATAACTTTACCTCAGTATAATGCTTGTACAGTAAAATGTGGATTATAGAGATACAATGTGTCCCCAGCTATTTGTATTTTTTGTTATGAATTTTTAAGCTACCTGAGTAATCAGTTATCCTGAGAAACCTATATCTTGCCTTAGGGTAGGATTACTGGTTTTACTGCATTTTGTCTAAAATATTTTCATACTGAATTCTAATTTTGTATAGATTCAGAGAGCCAGAGACCCCAAAGAAAAGTGGTCTATTTCCACGATTTGGTTCTCGATTCCGCTACTCGGGAAGGACACAGTTCCAGGCTCGTCAGGCTGTGTCAGAAGTCGACCGTCCATCACCATATTTTGACCGTGTTCACAGCAAACGAGCGACATACCATGGTGTTCCAAGCAAGAGGACCCTACAGGATGGTATGTATCTCCAGTGATGCAGGCTGGTTTTTTTTTTCTGTCTCCCCGTTACTGTGAGTTCACATTCGTTTGTTGGGTACCAAATATGCTGGAGTTGTCAGGTACCAAATTTGGTGGAGTTGTCAGATATCAAATTGCAAACCACAAATGTGGAGATGTAAAAAGAAAAAAGATCAGCCAAAGGAAAAAATAGGACCACATCTGTCTGTGTGTCACATCCTGACAAAAGATGTCAGTTTATGCAAAATAACCAAAAATGCTACACTTGGAACTGTATGAATGGACTGTATTGGCTGATGTCTTATTGTAGGTTTGCAGAAGATGGAGTGTCTCACTGATAATGGATAATTATTTTGATTTTGCATCTATTTCTGAGGTTAAATATTAATTAATAAAGATATATATATAAAATGAATCAAGCCTATAATTTATATTATTTTACGGTATGACTGAAAGATTTCATGAGATTCGAGACCGGTAAATAATTTACATGTATTCTGTCTTGTAAATGTATCATTCTGTTGAAATTTAATTTCACCATTCAGTTGAAGAAAGTGTAATTCAGGAAATATCAAAATAGTTTTTTCTTTCCCTCACAGTTTTTTAAAAATGTATTTTTTTTAAAATGATGAGACTCTTATTTTAGACTAATAACAAAGTTTGATTAAGAAAACATGCAAAATTCATTGTACTTTATTAAAAGTAAAATGGAAAACTAAAGAAGAAATTCAGCATGCCAGCGTTATCCAGTCTCTTTGATTAAGACACTTGGCCCTAGATTATTTAGTTCTGTAGGATATAGTTTACATTGTCATCAGACTGTGTGCAGTTCCAATATTTGATACAGTTACTGAACTGTCTTTCCCATTTCCACATTCAACATTTGACCACTCCAGTGGCCTAAGTGGTTAGAGCATCTGCCTCGGATGCAGGAGTTCATGGGTTTGAACCCTGGCTGAGTCATAACAGAGTCTTATAAAAATGGTACTTGCAGCTGCCTTGCTTGGCACTCAGCAGGATAATGTGACTGGGTGGGACATGATGCCCCAGTGCTAGACATCACTATCAACTGCCACTCTTATCAGCCGTTCAAAATCTTTTCATTTCTGATGCTTATTTTTCTGTCATCAGACAGCGTAGAGTCACAAAGTTTCTGATGATTATTGGACTACCATCAGTCTTGAATTTCTACATTGGGACGTTTACTGCACTTTTAACAAGCACTCCAGAGTCCTTTAGTCTTGGGATGCTTTTATGAACTTTCTGACAGTCATGAAATCTTGCAGCAGAGTTGCTTATTGGACCATCGTCAGACAAAAGGGAGATTTTCAGAAAATATAAAGTTAGTCTTGTCTGTAAATGAAGTTATGTTCATGATGAATATTCAGGTATTAGTATTTTAAAGCCACTAACTACATCAGGTGTATGCAACTTGCTGCTGGAGTGGGCTGGATATCAATGTTAAAAGCCATAAGGCCATATCGTATGACATATTAAGTAGATAGAACTAGGTCATGGGCCATAGGTTGCACATGCCTGATTTACATGCATGAAATATTTCAGCTAATTAGCTAATTTCAGATTTGACAATATTTTTAACTTTTCAACCACAAACAATATATAGAAAGCTAACCTGAAACTTTTGTCCTGATGCTAAGGACTTCATCAACAGACTGATTTAATCTCTACTGACCATTAACATCGCTTGATGTAATGGTGAGTGATGTTAACAGATTGTTCCAGATATGCGGCAAGTTGTAATGGTCCCTGTTTAGCGTTGGTTTGTGTGCACAGATGTGGGTAGATTCCTTAACCTCCCACTCAAACCAGGCTTGTTCTCGATCTAGCATTTTTACTGAGTTCCAAGTTACAGTATGGCCAGAGCAAACATTGTGGATGTGCCATGATACTTCAGGTTAGCTTTCTCTATATTGTTTGTGTATGTGGTTGAAACGTTTAAAATACTGTCAGATATGAATAATATTACTACACAGTTAAGCTTTCGCCAAAGTAGCTAATTTCAGCTAATTTAGTATCAAAACATTTCTAAGATTTTGCTTAAGTATAGTATTAAATAAATGGGATTTGGGCTGGTGTTACCCAGATTTCAGCTTTATCTCTAATCAGCTGATTTCATTTCTGTATGTACTAAAGTTTGTAACCATAATCTTGTAAATCTGACCCATTACCTTACTGACAGTAACTCTGTTACTTTGTTTTCATTGAAATTTACATTAACTAATTATTAGTAAAGAAACCTAAATTCGCTTATATTGCCGAACCCAGGTTAGTGGGAAATCAGGACCGTAACAGTGACAATGGCAGTGGCAACAGTTTGTTTTGATTGAAGATTTTCATTTGCATGCACAGTCCTACCCACTTATATCGACATCACTTATGTCGACAAGCCGCCTATTTCGACAAAAAAGCAAAGTCCTGGTCCCTTGGTCTACTATTACTACCAAAATTGTCATACTTATGTCGACGTCGAGATAAAAAATAAATGTTCATGTCGACAGAAGCCCTTGGTCCCAGCTTGAATAAGTCCTTTGTTTTCTAATCATTTATGTCGACAAGCTGCCAGTTCCGACCCATACGTTGTTCAACAATTAGTTGATCTTGCCGCCAGGCTTTAATTTTCCCGCCTAATCATTTATGTCGACCAGCTGCCAGTTCTGACCTATACTTTGTTCAACAATTAGTTGATCTTGCCACCAGGCTTTAATTTTCCTGCCTAATCATTTATGTCGGCAAGCAGCCAGTTCCGACCTGTACTTTATTCAACAATTAGTTGATCTTGCCGCCAGGCTTTAATGTCACGGTCAGATAAAAAAACAGGCTTTTGTTTAGTCCTATAAAGTTGGCCTCTCATGGCGACTTAAATAAAAGCAATGAAATCTGATTGACTCTTGCATTTTCCAAAGTGATCGGTGATTAAAACAAGTTTATTGTGCTGTTAAAGTTTCCCTTTTAACTTTATTTATATTTACGATGGCTACCAACGGCAGTGTAACACAGATTAAATTTACAGTCTCTGGAAACTAAATATCTGGCTGTTAAGGAAGTTGAGGGTGGGGCATCTCACAAAGATGTCTGTGAAAAATTTTCTCTTAAACACTCTGTCAGGATGGATGAAAGCTGCTGAGTCTATAAAGAAAGACTACGTTGAAGGTAACTGCACTCCCCAAAGGAAGAAGCAGAAGACTGCTAAATTTGAAGGAGGAGGCCACAGCAAAATGGTTCAATGAAACCTGCATTTCACATTCCACCTTATCCATAGATTGTGATATGATCATCGAAAAAGCGAAAGAATTTGCGAAAAAACTTAGTGTGGAGAACTTCGATGCAACAAGTGGTTGGTTCAGTCGCTTTAAAGTTCGTCATAACATCGGATACAAAAGGATTTGTGGAGAAGCCAACTCAGCAGACACATCACAACTTGATGGATGGAAAGCCCGACTTAAAGATATATTGCAAAATTATAAGTCTGAGGATATATACAATGCGGACGAAGCAGCTTTATTTTTTAAGTGTACTCCAGACAAGACATACTGCATCAAAGGTCAACCATGTGTTGGTGGGAAACAGCCAAAAGACCGCATCTCCGTTCTAGTCACATCAGACATGATTGGCAATGATAAAATGCCATTTCTAGTTATTGGCAAGTCTAAGAAGCCTCGCTGTTTTAAAAATGTGCACCATCTTCCTGTGGCTTATTATGCGAACACAAAAGCTTGGATGACGTCAGACATTTTTTGGAGTGGATAAGGAAACTCGACAGAAAAATGAAAGTGCAAGGAAGAAAAACTGCCTTGCTTGTGGATAATTGTTCTGCGCACCCACCTGTAGACGATCTCCAACACGTCCAACTAATTTTTCTTCCGCCCAATACCACGTCACTCATACAGCTGATGGATCAAGGAATCATCCAGAATCTAAAACTACATTATTGAAAACTTCTTGCCCATAAAAAGCTGGCTGCGATTGATCAGCAAGAATTTAAGGACGATCTGCTTGGGGCTCTGTACAACTTGAGGAAAGCTTGGGGATTAGTGAAGCCAGAAACCATACAGAACTGCTTTATGCACGCTTTCTTTCCCGAAAATGAGGAATTTCATGGATTCTCCCCATCAGATATCCCCCAGTCTTGAAGAAGATGGCTTATATGAAGGTATTAGAATTCCGATGGACGAGTTTGTTCGGATGGCTATTGAAACAGATGACAAGGAACAATGCCGAGCAGCTCTAGCAGATGATGACGTTATTGCTGCCATCAAAATGGATTACGTTTCAGAAGACGGCACGGAAGACAACATAATTGATACTGATGCTAATGATGAATCAGAAAAACTTCCTTTGCCATGTGTTTCATGCAGAGAGGCCTTTTCAATGTGTGATGGTTTGACAAGATTTTTTGCGCAATCAAACTCATTGGTAATATCGGAAGAAGCGCATGCTCACTTGCAAAAGTTGCAGCATCTTCTCCAGAGAGAACAACTATCAAGGCTCAAACAAGAAGCTTGCATGAAGTTCAGAAATGCATGTACTCTCATTATCTCCTATGCCCACTTACTGTGCTAACAACATTTAATTTTAATTAATTTAAATTTAAATTAAATTAAATTTTATTGTAATTTTATGCATTGATTATGCTATAGATAATAATCTCAATTACATGTATATGTATTTGTCATTAGAATCTTTTTCTGCACATGTATTTGTATTTTGAGAGATTTCATAACTTGTTATCTCTGGGACGTATTTTAAATGTATACCACTTCAGCTGACAATACAATATTGTAAGAATCAATTTCTTTTAATACCTCATTAGCATGTGTCAGTGTATACAATATTATGCCTTCATTAATCATATCAGCCACATATCTCTTGTTCGCTTTTATGTACTTTTCACAATGACTTCTGTAACTAAATACATGTACTGTTTAAACCAACTTGTTGACAGCTTTTCATTTCTCTGTGAATAGCCCCATCCCCTTGGTAACCTCAATAAGATCAGAACAGACTGACCAAATCTAGGCCAATTTAAGTACATGTACTTGAAGCATGTAAATAACAACTATGCAACCATGTGCTAATGCCAACATTGAATATCATAGTGAATGTTTTTCATATCAGGATGTGACCGATGCATATTTTATTGTGGATTTTATTACACAAAGGTAACCAAAATGTAATTGTCAACATACAAGTGTATTTCACACTGGTTTTGTGTTCAGGTACTCAAAATTTCCATTGTTTGTTTTCTCAAAGTGTAAATGCTACTCACTGATGACAGGGTCACCCCTTACTGACGAATTTAACTTGTATCTTTTTTCAGACCCCTCCCCCAACACTTATCTCGACATCTGCCAATGTCGACAATATTTCCTCGGGCCCGAGGATGTCGACATAAATGGGTAGGACTGTATTTCTAAAGCCCTTACAAGAATGTCCTTATACTTAGCATAAATTGTTATAAAGCTGCGACAATTCATTCTGTGGTATAATCACTTGCCCCCTTGACAATGGGGCCAGGCTCACAATCTTTGAACATTTGTGTGAAGATTTTGGTTAAAGTCTTTTCACTTAGTTTTAATTCTTAAACCCCTAGATGGATTTTATTCATACTTGGGATGAATAATTATGAAACCAAGCAATTCATTCTTTGAGATGCTTACTCCTACCTTTAACCTTGAGATCTAGGTCTCAGTCATAAAATTTGAACAGAGGTTTTGGATAAAGTTTTTCCATTTGCTTATAGTTACCAAACCCATTCTCAGATTTTGTTCATACTAAGGATGAATCATTATGAGGCAATGACCATTTGGCAAAATGCTCACTTGGCTTCTTCAACATTGACTTCAGGGTCACTGTCATACAACATTGAATTTGGTTACAGTTCTTTATTTATCTATACCTCCCAAACCCCGCAGTTGATTTTATAATACTTGTGGTGAATTATTATGAAGGTATGACAAATAATTCTGTGATGGGATTTGTTGCACTGCTTGACCTTGGGCAAAAGTCAATGTCAGAGAAAATGTGCATTATGGTTTTGGTTGAAGTTTTTTGGTTAGCTTATATTTCCTGAACCCCTTGATGGATTGTGTTCATACTTGTGAAGAATTTTATTATAAAGCTAAGAAAATTTATTATGTTGCATGCATGCTCACCCCTTTGACCAAAGGGTCAAGGTGAGTCCCAGAAAATTTGTATTAAGGTTTTGGTTTTACCCCATTTGCTTATATCTCATAAAGCCCTTGATGGCTCTGAATTCTAATTAAGCTATGACTATTCGTTTCTGTGACATGGTCTTTTGTCCTTTAATTTCAATGCTGGGAGTCAAGGTCACAACATTTACAGCAATAACTTGATCATGGGCTTGACATGATGGCTCTGGCATCTTTGTTTGTAGTTTTGTTAACCAGTATTTTTAATGGAAACATTTTATGGTAGATAAATAAAACTTAAATGTATTCTGTTACTGTTAATTTTAGTGGTTAGAGAGTCTGCTCTGGATGCAGGAGGTTGTGGGTTCGAACCCTGGCCGAGTCATACCAAAGACTTATAAAAATGGTACTTACAGCTGCCTCACTAGGCGCTCAGCATTAAGAGGTTAGTGCTAGGACTGGTCAGCCTGGTGTCAGGATAATGTGACAGGGTGGGACATCATGCTACGTGTCTGTGGCATGATGCCCCGGTGCTAGACATCACTTTAAAGTGCCACACTGCAGACATCGCAGTGATATGACTGGAAAATTGTTAAAGCTATGTTAAAAATCCAAATCACACACACACACACACACAGAGTTATTATTATCAAATCTCCTCTTTTTACTTGCAGAGGTGCTGAGGCCATTAGCTGACCCAAGGTTTGAGACCCCAAACAAGGATAAGCCAAAGCCAGCTCCTCGAGGGTCGAAAGAGAACCTAGCAGAAAAAGAGGAAACAGAACTGAACACATCAACGCATTCTGATGAGACTGTAGAGAAAAGGAACAGATCAGAAAAAAAGCGTGCAGAAGATGATCGTAAGAGTCGATTAGAGAAAATGCATGCTGTCCCAACAGCCATTTCAGCTGTTATAGAGAGGGGGCAGGAAAATATGGATGCAAGAGAGCTTGAAAACAACAACTATGGAGGACCACAAAAACATGACAGTGATGAAGAAGAGAGAGAATCTGAAGGTTCACAAAGGGATGAGAAAGAAGCTGAAAGGCCTAGAGGACATGGGAGAGAAGCCGACAGATCAAGAAGACGTCCTGTGGAGGTAAAACATAGTTCAGATCATTCTGACCCAGTATATATGTTATCTTATCCATCCTCAACTGATTCTGAGTTCTCCCACAATTGGGATGACTATGATTGTGGGGAAACAAGGAATGAGACCAAGTTCTGGAAGAGAAACACTTCCATGGATGACCTATTGCAACCAGGCCCTGGAATATGTAATAAACCAACTCTCACTCCATATTATTCCAGCTCACTTGTACTGGAAACACAGTCAGTTTCAGAGCATGATTTTGTTCCTTATAGTCCTAGAATTATTGGCAGAAGAGAACAAAGTAGGTACATTAAACCTAGAAATGAGAAAATTGTAATGAATAAAACACGTTCTAGGTCCACAAAATCAGAATCAAATGCATATAAACATGAGAGTAGTGACAGTTTATCTTCCAAATCAGTAGAAAATAAATTTAACACCCAAATTAATGAACTAAATAAAAAATTACCCGAGTCAGAATATCCTCTAGTTGATGTATATCTTTCGGATAATCAGTATCTTAAGTCTAGCAATGAAAATTGTTACATGCTTGATATTGGAAAAAGTTTCAAAGATGTTGCAGTTGAAGATAGTAATGCCATAAATGATAGTGAAATGAAGAATTTTTTTCCTGACAAGAGGGTTCAGTTTATGCAGCATTATTTTATTGAAACAAGTACAACTCCTGGACATGTTGCAGGAAACATTTCTCATAGCTCACACATAGGCATTGAAAGCACAGCTCCAGGACATGTTGTAGGAAACATTTCTAATAGCTCACACACTGGCATTGCAAAAACAACTCCTGGACATGTGATAGGAAACATTTTTAGTAGCTCACACACAGACATTGAAAGCACAGCTCCTGGACATGTGGTAGGAAATATTTCTAGTAGCTCCAACAAAGGCATTGCAAAAAATGCTCCTGGACATGTGATAGGAAACATTTCTATAAGCTCACACACAGACGTTGAAAGCACAGTTCCTGGACATGTGGTAGGAAACATTTCTGGTAGCTCAGACAAAGGCACTGCAAATACAACTCCTGGACATGTGGTAGGAAACATTTCTAGTAGCTCACACACAGACATTGCAAGTGATGCACAGCTGGACAGCCAGACATCATCCAAGAACTCAGTGCCAGGCTTTGGGTTTGACAGCCATAATGACAGTACCAAGAATAACTCCATGGAACAAAACAATAATGAAATGGGTGAAAGAGGAACTGGATCAAAAGTTGAAGGAGAGCCAAAGTATGATCTGAATTTAGAAGTTTATTCTGAAGAGCCAAAAAATTTATTTCAACGGTCCAACAGGGTGTTAGGACAAGCCAGACTTGAAAATCAGCTTTTTCCTCAAGTTCATGATGCTATCACATTGGGTAAAATTACAGAAAAGGATGGCTCATACTATTCATCTCATGGTCATAGAGAGGTATTATTGGATTATCACACCGTAGTCATGCCAAGTGAGAACAGTTTTGTGTCAAACAGTGTAAAAGCTGGGCCACCAGAGACTATTGATATGACAGATTGGGAAAGCAGCATTGCTGGGCTGGGGAAGGCAGGAGATACTCTCCTTAGACCTGATAACGCTAATGTATCTTGTGTTGACAGTGGATTCCATCAGTTTTCTCTAAGTGATCTGCAAGACAGTGTTGGCCCCTCAGTCAAGAATGATTTTAGTAACATGGACAGAAAACCTATGATTACTGAATATGTTTTGTGCTACAAGGATGAAGACTTTGCAGAAGATAACCCAGCAGATTGTCAGGATTGTTTTCCTTCAGTGCCAGATGTATTAGGTGACTCGGGCTACAATGAAACAGATGCTTTTATCCAAGCTTCAGAAGAAGACAATATAGATGATGCCTACAAAAGCCCTTATGATTTTAGGTCTGAGGACAGGGCAAACTCATCCCTTGCTACTATACCTGAAGACATAGAACTGTCAGAGGATTTTATATCAGATGGTGAACTAGATCTTTCATGTCTTTCAGGAAGAGATGTACATACTGACAAGTGCCTTGACTATGAATCATCAAAAGTTTCCTATTGCAAAAATGTTCCAAGTTATAAAGATCTTTTTAAAGACATAAGTGGTAAAGACAGAGACAGGGATCTGAAAACTTGGGTCAGTCATCAATATGATTTCAGTTATCTTGGATCTGATGTGAGAGAAGGCAATGACGACAGTACTGGTAGTTCACAAATGGATAATCAGACTTGTTATTCATTGTTACAGAAATATCCTGATGGCAATGTAAACAACTTGGAAAACAGTGCTGAATTGGATTTGTCAAGAGAAGAAAGCACATCGCTTCATTCTGTCGAGTTAGCTCAAGTTCATTTGGTTGATAATGATGCTGATGATTTTGAGTCTTCTTCTAAGATGTTTGATACACAAAATTGCTTTAGTCATGAACCAACCTATCTAGATTCAGTGTTACAAACTCAGGGAGAAACTACAGAAAGAGAAATTTCAGTTCCATTGAAGTTTTTAGCCAAAGAATCAGATAGTGAATTAGATCATTCTTTGGCTCTTATTTCAAAACAAACAGAGTCAATCAAGGAACAGATGCAGAGAAGACAGGAACAAAAGGCTTCAGCTTCACTATCAGTAGCTGACATTGGCATGACCTTGTCCAGGGAGACCAAAGTTGATGCGGACTTGACACTACATCCCTCTTATGGAAAGGACAAGCCCCTGATTGAGTCAACACTCAAGCAACAAACCAGTAACCTTCAGAAACCAAGGAGAAGGTTGCCTCCACAGAGCAAAACATTTTACAAAATACTTTCACAGGTTTCCAATGAATATCAAATATTAGGGTTTCCTGAAACAGATATAGAGACCAAGTTTATGCTGCAAGGCCATGTTGAAGAAAAGGCTGGAAAATATCAGGCTGTTGAGCCTGAAACTGCACATACACAAGATCAGATCCCTTTGATACAAAAAGAATCGGCTGTAGTACATGAAGAATTAAGAGACATTTTTCCCAATAAGTTTGGTAAAGAACATAGGGGTAAGATGATGAAAATGGATAGTGGTCTACCTCTTTTACCACCAAAGAAGACTCTTATGGATAATGAACCAGAAGCCAGTCCAGTTTGGCCAGATTCAGGTATAACATCCCAATTAAGAGTTAGTCACAATCTGTACACTCAGTTTGGTGAAGAGCGAGGAGTTCAGATGAAGACTAAAGGTACTCTTTTACCTTACACAAAACAGATGCATCTGGATAATAAACCTGAGGCCAAGCCTTATTACTTATCAACAAAGAGAAAGGCCTCCTCAGATTCAGAGGAGACAGACATTGATGCAGAATTATCCATGAAACACCAAACTGAACCAGAGCAGCCATTCCAACAAGATCTTGTGGAGGCCAAGTCTAACCACTTTTTATCAACAAAGAGAAAGGTCTACTCACATTCAGAGGAGATGGACATTGGTTCAGAATTATCCATGTCACATCAGACTGAGCCAAAGCAGCCATTCCGACAAGATCATGGGGAGGTCAAGTCTCACTACTTCTCATCAACAAGGAGAAAGGTTTCCTCTTATGCAAAAGAGACAGGCATTGATGCAGAATTACCAGTGACACACCAGACAGAGTCAAAGCAGCCATTCCTACAAGGTCATGTGAGCGAGTTTGAGCCAGTGGTTAGTACTCAGGGAATGCAGGTGAAAGATATTTTCGACGCACTTTCCATGGCAAAAAAGGTGCCTGCATCAGAATCCAAAGATGATGTTAATATAGATTTAGGGTATTTTACACAGAATTTCTTTGCTTCAGTGGATCTAGGTTACACAGATGTGACAGATAACAATGGAGATGGAAGCTACATACAGACTGAATCTGGAATTACAGATGGAGAACAACGCCAAGTGGAAGATGATAGCAAAAACTCCAGTACTGCTGAATCAGCATTTAATGCAGATGGCAAAGTAATAATGAGAGTTTGTGATGAGAAGAACAAAGACAGCTTTTATGTATCTTTATTCAGAGATATGTCTTTGGAGGTTGTGGAAAGCAATAATAATCTAGATCCTGGTTTCAAGAAGAGAATATTAGTTGAAAATAATAAAGACATTAACAATGGTTCTATATTCAGAGATATATCCTTGGAAGTTACTGACAGCAAAAATGAACTGACACATGGACCAGAGCTTGAGAAAATAAGCAATGCTAAAACAGAACTTCCATGTGCTCTGTCTATAAGTGAAGGAAAACATCAGACAAGCAATGCTAAAACAGAACTTCCATGTGCTCTGTCCAAAGAGAAACACCCTAATCAAGGCCAGAATTCAGGGTTATCTTCCTTACAGGATATTACTATGCCAGATCATGATAAGGCATATATTGACGACACATCCTTATTTTACAAAACAAGAGAAGTTCATTATCCCCCTACTGTGAGTCGACATGTGGCTATAGAAAACTTGAAACAGGAACACAACAAAGACTCTTATTTAGGCCAGCTGTCACATGACAATACTCCAACCATGAATGACACAGCTTCCATTGATATTTATTCTGAAAATGGCACATATGATATGAGTAAAGAAAAAAAGAGGATTGGAGTCACTGGAGAGGAAGGAATAATAACAAAAGACACCACGGCACCCAATCAGAATCCTGCTGAAGATTGTATGACATCTGAAACTACTTTAGGGTCAGTACCTGAAGCTGACACCAAGAGAGAAGTGCACCTATCCAAGATGGCTTCAGCTAAATATAATATTTTGTTTTCGATGAAGCCTGATTTGCATGCCAACGAAGATTGTATGACGTCTGAAACTGATTTAGGGGCAGTACCTGAAGCTGACACCAAAAGAGATGTCCACCTATCCAAGATGGCTTCTGCTAAATATAATTTTTTGTTTTCGATGCAGCATGATTCTCATGCCAACATATCTTCAAAAAGCCACAAACAGGGCAACATATGTTTAAATAAAAACGAAAGTGAAGATAATATGCTTTCAGAAGATACCTTAAGAAACAAAGTGCAGGGAATTTCAAGTCCTAAAATGAGATATAGCAGAAAATCTGATAGTGACTTGCTGAAGTCTGAGATGCCATCATTGTTTCAGAGACAGCTGTCTAGCCCTGGAAAGACCTCCAAGCCCACACTGGGAACAAAGCAGTTGATAGCAGCACATGAAAAGGAAAATTTTAAAAAGCTAGCAATACCTGATCTTCGGTTATCTTTGGACAAGAAGTCGCCTGTTAGAGAAAACATGGACAGTGTGTCTCCCAGACAGATCTCTGATATGGCAGTCACAAGAAGCCCATCACTTATGTCAGTAAAATCATCAACATTACTTGCTGAAACAGCAAAGCAAGATCAGTTAGAGAAATGGTCACAGCAAGAGTTGGAGGTTTCAAAAATGGATTTTTCCTCTGCATCCAAGTTTTTGCTAAGTAATCAAGGGTTGCAGAGTCCAAGTTCCCTGGCAGAATCTCCTGATCAGCATTTGTCAAAGGGATGGCATATTCCAGTGGAATCTGAGGATGCAAAGATTCCAACAGGCACTGACATGAAATGGAAACCACTAGGAACACTCAGTAAAATAGTTTCATGCCATGCAAATGTAGTGGGCAGTCTGGCCACAGATCAGCAGGCACTCTCATCAGCCTTAGCACCAAATCATCAGCAGGAAGAAATAATGTGCAACAGAAATGACAATGTTTATGATAGAAATTCATACATAGATGCATTTGTTCAAGACGAAACTTTACAAAGAGACAATAGTGTGTCATCAGACTGTTTTGGAATGGATGACTTAAACAGTATAAAACATATAGATGATGTTGAAGGGACACACGAGTTAGCTTTGCAGTCTAAAAGCACTTTTATAAATCTGGAATTTGGCTTGGAAGACATTCCATTTGCGGATGAGTCTGAGGATTCAGATAATGGGCAGTCTCAAGTTAACCAGACATTGGAAGAAAACTTTGTAGGAACTGATCAAGTCACTAAGAAGCCTGGTTTGCTCATGATAGCTAGGAATTCCAGTCACAAGCTAGCAGATAAAGAATATAGAGCAGATAATAAAAATAACACAAAATATCAAAGTAACTCTGGAAATCATGAGCAAATAAATGAAGGAACCAAGTTAAGCAAACAAAAGTTTGAATCAAAGTCCTTTGTAAATATCTCCTTAAATTCTTCCTCAACATCAGCCAGATTAAAGCATTCTTGTGTATCTGATATGAAGAAATATTTTGACTCCATTAACAATGAACTCCAGACTGATAAAACTCGATGTTCAAAGCCAGATGTGCAAAGACAGGTACAGTCAACATTGGAAAGCAAATTTCAGAGTGACACATTATTTCATTCTCCAAAGTTGTATATGGAAGACAGACATATCTGCAGCCAGAAGAATCTTTCAGGTGAAGACTCTAGTGCAGTAAACAATTCAGATCCATCTGTTAAAGAAAATTGTGGGAAAGCTTCTGAGAAAGACTTTGTGGAACATGGTTCTTCAGTTTATGAGAGAGCACCTGGTAGATATCTTGCTGGAAATACCAGTAAAGTGCAGCCAAGTCTTCCAAAAGTCCACAAGAAAATACCAAGCACAGTTCTTGCCATGGAAACCATTGAATTTAATCCAAGGCTTTCTACACATGATAATAAGGAACCCAGTACAATTTCTCCAAGAGTAGTAAATGAAGAAAAGGGACATTTGTCAGGATTGGATGAGAAAGCATCAAGCACTGAGCTTTCTAAAGAAATGATTGAAGGATGTGAAAGTTTATTAGGAATGGACATGAGGGAACCTAGTACAGATCTTGTTGAAGAAATTACTGAAGGATTGGAAAGTTTTTCAAGAATGAAGGAGACAGTACCTAGCACACATTTAACTCAAGAAAGCTTACGAGAAAAGATGAGTTCTACAGTAATTAACGAGGAAGTACCTTTCACAATTCCTTTGAAAGAAACCAGTGAACCACATAAAGGCTTTTCAACTAGAAGTGAAGAAGTACAATGTTCAGAAATCCATGCAGAAGAAATAAATGAGTTGCAGCACAAAAGATCCTTAATAATCAGAGAGAAAGAGCTTTATTTTTCAAATGACGCAGTTATGACAAAAAACTGTGAAAGAAATGTGGAATCTTCTGAAAATCCAGAAGAAACAATAAACGAGAGACCATGCAAAATATCAGTGAATGAAATTCTAGAAGAAACAATAAATGAGAGACAATCCAAAATATCAGTGACTGAAAATCCAGAAGAATCAATAAATGAGAGACAACCCAAAATATCAGTGACTGAAAATCCAGAAGAAACAATAAATGAGAGACCATGCAAAATATCATTGGCTGAAAATCCAGAAGAAACAATAAATGAGAGACTATCCAAAATATCAGTGACTGAAAATCCAGAAGAAACAATAAATGAGAGACCATCCAAAATATCAGTGACTGAAAATCCAGAAGAAACAATAAATGAGAGACCATCCAAAATATCAGTGACTGAAAATCCAGAAGAAACAATAAATAAGAAACCATCCAAAATATCAGTGACTGAAGAGGTTGAAAGAGACAAGTCTTCTAACAAAAAGGGAACATATAAAGTCACACGGGAAGAATTATCAGATGAAAGGCAGACATCTTACCAAATCCATATGGTGTCCACATTTAAAACCAGTAAAACTCATTGTGTGACAGTGCCAGATTGCAGGGAGCTTTTGTCGAATGTTAGTGAGTCAATGCCAAAAGACAAGGAACTTTCATCTAAACTAGAGGATGACGTTACCAAGATAAGACAAGAAGGGGATCAAGATTCACTTGATTGTGTCAGTCAGGTAGGTTACCAAGTAGCATCAGATGGCACAAGTTGTAATTTAGAGAGAGTGCCTGGCATAGAAGCCCCTACAGAGCAGTCAATAGATAAACACCTTGAAACTAAGGCAAGTAGAATTAGGGTAGAGTACAAAAGTGCCGTTAAAGAAATACATGGCAGGAACACTCAGTTATCTGAAGATGATAGGGCTTTTTTGGGGGAGAATTCTTTAAGATCTTCAGATACTGAAGTCTTGGCTCACTTAGTGTCAGATCTGAGGCTTTCTGGACATAAAGATGATAATTTTGAAAGTTCAGAGTTAGTTGCTGCCGGTAGCTTTGACTTTGAGAAAAATGTTGGTTCCATTCAAATCGCAGAAAGCAATACTATTGATATCTCAGAAAATGACACTATTGATATCTCAGAAAGTGACACTATTGATTGTACAAGCAGCACAGAGCTGCTTTATGATGATGGGAGTAGATGTGACAGAGATGGCAAAAGCAAATTTTCAGTGAAAAATATGAAAATTTCTGTATCCAATAAATTGTGGAAGGAGCATATTAATGGGAATAAAATGGATATGTATGAAGACTTGTTACAGAATACTGGAGAAAAAGATCAAGTTTTGGTTCAGGATGAATTAGGAGTTGATGGAGCAGTCAATTTTGGTTGTCATGGAGAAAACACCACTACAGTTAGGAATAGACAAAGACAACATGACCCACCTCAAGAGGATAGGATTCGTGAATCAGAAACTTCAATGGCAACAACTTTCAATCAAGTTGACGTTGTTATGTCAATGTTTAGTCTTTCAGAAGAGCAGGAAATTGTGTTGCAGATTATGGCTGTTTTGGCTGTTGGAGCTGTGCTTGTGATTATTACGCAATTTTTGTAGACTGCAGTCTGTAGGCTGTACTGAGAATTAATTTATTTTCATGGGTGTCAGTTTTTGTGGTCTTACACAAAATTTTATTTTGTTGATACCTGATCATGTAGAATTGGAAAGGGATTGTATTGTTTCCACAGAGGAATAACTTCACTCGTCACAATTTGTAGCTTGTACAAGCCATATAAGCCACAGTAATTTGTATCCCATGAGAAGCAGTCAGTTCCATTATTTTGAAATAAAATTGTCAAAGAAAATTTACTTTGAAATGATTCATGTGAAGGGTACAACTGGATTGGAATATCTGTAAGATGGTGTAGGTATTACATGCTGTATGATAGCCTATAATCATTCTTTTTAGTTCCAACTGAAGTTCTACAACAACTACAAACAACTTTTCATCAAACATTTTGTTTGTAATTAATTGAATAAAGGAATAAAATAGCTGTATTCAGTATTAATCCATCACTCACACTACAGGAAGCAAAATGAATTGACTGGAGCGCATTGTCTTAGTCTTGCACCACTGCACAAGAAAAATGGTGCAGCTGTGACGTTCTCAAATCCTTGGTAAATGGACCATTTTGGTGTTATAGGGCTTAAAATTACTGTGTCTGTACATATGATTTATTACATTAATGCTTTTAGATACTTTTGATGCATATTCATAGCAACTAATGTTTTCAGTGGTTTTGTATCAGCCAGGCTTTTCTTCCTTTGATTTTTGGAGAGTTTAAGTGAATAACCATGACTGTAATATAGCTAGAAAAGTATGGAATATAAGGAAGAATTCTGTATACAAATTACATACAAGGTAGAAGATGATGACCACACATGTACATTTTAGCTAACCTCTGTGAAGTCAGGGAGAGTTCTTGTACTATTCTATATGTTGGTGTTTTGGCAGCAACGTTTTAGTGTGTAAATGACTTGGTTTCGTTGACTGCTTTTATATATTTGCAAAATAGGTAAAGATGTAAATGAACAGGCACATGGCTGCCAGTGATGCAGAAATATGCCAGTTAGATAATAATTTTCTACATCTATGTTTAATTTTACAGTTTAGTATAATTTTTCTGTTAAATTTTGTATTAAATTTTTTATGATTTTAATACTGAATGTGGCATTTTTGTGGAAAAAGCACAAGTTGATGAGAATCAGTTTTAGTGCATGTTACACATTACACATCAGATGAATTTACTGATAATACTGATAACAAAATTTTAATTAAAGTTCAGTTTTACCTCTGTAAAATCATGTTTGTTAATAGGACCTGTGATTAGTAAAATTTTATTTTAAAGAAACACCATTAAATGTTTTTAAGCCATATTACAGTTCGTTGTAGATCCTACAAGAGCATCCAGGGGCCCTGGTGGGACAGAGTGGTCTAAAGCGCTTGCCTTTACTAATCATAGCCATCTCACCTCTGTCAATGTGGGTTCAAGTTTTGGGCTTGGCCAATGTGGGCATGTGAGAAAGCTTGAGTTGGTGGTTCTTATCTGGGTTTTCCTGGCTTTTTCCTCCACCAGTTACACTGGCCACCATATATAGCCTATCATGTGCTGAAAAATGGTATTAAACCAAAAAAACTACAACTATAGCATCCCATGTGCATGTCTACACAATGTACATCTGATTGCATTACCTATTTTTATTTTCATGTATATCCATGTAGCAGTAGGAATCAATATCAACACAATATTAGAAATGTTTTACCTAAATTGTCAGACATGTTCATCCAAGACATATCTTGCATACTAAATCTTGTCATAATAAGTGGTACAAAAGTACAGCAAATGTAAGAAGGACAAGCTGAATGAGATATGGTGTGCACATTTTAACAGCAATTGTAGATGTTTGAATTTCTACTCATTTTGATTAAATGGCATAGTTTTGCTTTTGTAAACTATGTACACATTTAGATAGTTTTTTAACCCATTGTATGCTAATACTTGCTGTCACTCTGTGGTCAATTAAAGCCTATGACTTTGACCCTGTAAAATCTTGCTTCCAGAGTGAAAAAAAAATGCTTCTGAAACAGATTTAAAGAATAATGATTTTAAAAAATGTCATTTTTTTATCAATTCATTATAAACCTCTATTTAGATACCACAAAAGAGAATGGCCTTTTTAATTATTTTACATCTTTTGTTCCCTGCTGTGGGAGCCAACATACTGTTATCAAAATCATTTTGACTGATTATATTTTCTGCATGATAATTACTGTATACAGTTGCCACTGGGAACTTCTGAAAGCTTCATATAGAGGTGAAGTATATAATCTTTGATTTCATTCAGGTTATATTATTGTGCCTAAAACTTGTTACACAATTTAAAGTTCTAAAATGTTCAGTTTTAGCACTTAAATTTTTTTTTCTGAATTTTTATTATGGGTGTCCTTTTGCGAGTTTTGCTGGTTATGCATTGTTCAGTTCATGCCTGATTTTCTGTTGACAACTTGATTTTCTGTTAATGACCTGATCTTGTTAACAACCTGAGTTTGAGCTGTAAATCTGTGATAAAAGGTTTGATTTTTAATACCATAGTTTTTTTCATATACATGTTAATGCTTAGTGATAATCTTCATGTAGATTTTATATAAAACAATTTTCTGAGTGCAATATACAAGTTTATTGTAGCATAGGCCTATTTTCCCTAATTATTGACAATTGGGACTTTTTTGTTGACAGGAAATATTAAATTCTGTTATTGCAGGAAAATGAAACACAATCACATGTTAAGTTTTTTTCCATTCCAATGCATCAATCACCTACAATTAGTGTCTATTTTAAAGTTTGCTTTTTGAATCTCTTTTTTATGCAAAGTAAACAAGTTCTTGAAATCTCTGATAATTAGCATAATGTTTTTATTGTTTAATTGACGAATCACCAGATCATTGATGATAATGCCCGCTGCTTAGCATCTCATTTTATTTCAAATTGGATTTTCTTGTTAATATTTTATCACATAGTAATTTTTGGCTCAGTGAAAATTTCATGAAAATTGTATGAGAGATAAGTTCTAACAGCTGGAATTTGTAAATTTTATATACAGGGTCCATTCTAGAACTGAAATTTCTGCTTTAATTTGAAAAAATCAAAGGACAGTTTTCTAAATATAAGATGAATGAAGACACTAAAAAATGTTGAGCCTGAAAATATTATGTATGATTTTTACCAGATTGGTCGATCCGGCAATTGTGTATTTAGAACAGACACTGGTTATGTAGCAAAATTGATCCAAGTGACATGCCATCATTTAATATGTGACCTTCCATCATTTAACATGTGACATGTCATCTATTGACCAACTGACCTTATAGTCAGACAAACTTAGCACAACAGACATTTTTAAGTAATAACTATAACAGATTGAACTTGAGAGTGGGCAGTAGTCTGTTGGATTAAAAAATAAACTAGGCTTGACTGACAGCTGTTGATAGGTGGGTAGAATTTAGGGATTAGTTAGTTGATTTGTAAATGGTATTTGCTATTTTTCCTTGAGTAGTTGATTTGCTTGAATCTTTACATCTTCGCTAGCCGAGGTTCCAATGTGATAGCCCTATCTACACCTTGGCGTATTAGCAGATATTTCTATGCTTTGGGTCTGTGAATTTCACTGGATGCAGCGGCAAGCCACCACATCCAATCAAAATTATTAAGTTGTTCAAATTTTAACACTGTTCCTGCATGATCAAGACAAGGGGAGCATACAACTTGAATGGACTGATAAATAAGCAATTTTCCAGTGCCAGTCCATATTTGCACAAATACCTTTCACTCAAATAGACCTGTAATGGCTTCTGTCTGGTACGTAGTCATACTTTTGATATTAAACTTACAAAGTATCCTTTTCGGGTCAGTTGCCTCCACAGTTTTCAGCCAATGTACAATGTACCATGCTATCGGTTAGTTGGCATTACATACTAAGGGAGGCAACTTGTGAAATCCAATAGATTTTGCTAGGACAAAGCACTAATATATCTGTTTGATCTGCCAAGGTGTAGATAGGGTTATCATATCGGAAACTTGGTTAGCAGAGATGGGATCTTAATGTTTTTGATACTTTGTTTCATTTTAAGATGCCAGATGTAAGTTGGTCTTTATGGTAAATTATTTGATATGTATATTGAACAGAGGGAAGCTGCATTAAAATAGTGCAGGAATATTATCTTTTGAAGTAAAAAAAAGATTTATTTAAATACACTTATGTCTGTTGTTCTATTTACTTCTTTGATCATTATACTAGTACAAAATTCTTGACGATTGCTATTAAGAAATCAGACCTTTATTTTTATGCCTGCCTTAAGGCAGACCGTGTTATGATGGTGTTCATCTGTCCATCCGTTTCTGCACTATTACTTGAGTTGTCTACCATCTACAGTTACCAGACTTTGTGGGTGTCTTGCACTTGAGGTAAGGAAGAACCCTATTAATTTTGAGGTGAAAAAGTTGAGGTGAGAAATGAGATTTTAAAAAATTTCCATAATAATTTGTTCTCCATCTGTACTTAACAAACTGTGTGGATACCTTGCACTGGAATAAGGAAGAACCCAGTTGATTTGGATGTCAAGGTCAAGGTCTCTACAGTGGCGTCACTAGGGTTGTGTGGGGGATTCGGACTGAACCAGGTGACACCATCAGAGGGGGTGACACCAAAATGACTTTCTATAAAATTTTTGAATTTTTGTGCAGGAAGGAGGTCCATGGGGGTAACACCATAAGTTACCACACTGGGTGACACCAACCCTAGTGACACCACTGGGTCTCTATGACTGAAGGAAGATACATGCAATATGCACAGTAATTCATTCTTCTCCATCAAGACCACTCCAGTGGCCTAGTAGTTAGAGCTATGCCTTGGATGCGGGAGGTCGCAGGTTTGAACCCTGGCCGAGTCATACCAAAGACTTATAAAAATGGTACTAACATCTGCCTTGCTAGGCACTTAGCATTAAATGCTTAGTGTTAGGACTGGTCAGTCTGGTGACAGGATAATGAGACTGGGTGGGACATCATGCTACATGTCTGCAGCATGATGCCTAAGTGCTAGACATCACTATAAACTGCCACACTGCAGACATTATAGGAATTTAACTGAAAAATTGTTAAAGCTATGTTAAAAATCCAAATCACACTCATTCTTCTCCATCAACAGCTACCAATGTTTTTGTTGTCTTGCATTTGGGCTAACCTTATTATTTGTTGGCTTCACAAATTCAAAGGTCAGAGTCATCGTCACTGAAAGAAGACAAATAGATTCCATACAATGACTTGAGATTTGGGGTTCCCAAGATCAAAATTCAAAGTCATTGTGACTGAAAGAAGACAAATGGTTTCCATACACTGACTTGAGAGTTTTGGTATATATTGTTGCCAATTTGTGCTTGTAGGTCTGTGTTTATATGGTTTGGTAGGTATAGTCAGTCGAACAAACAACATAGACCCAGATTTGCTGGAGCATTATGAGATAGTAGATCAGGATCTAAATTGTTGGCAGTTGGACCAAATATATGTGAGTATATATGATATGTGTTTGATATATTGGAAAAAAAGGTAACTAGGACACTTGCAAGAATGAATTGTAATGTAACAGAATGATTGTGCAATAATGTGGGCTTTGTTTCCTACAGCCCTCTCATTGTTCTTTTTTGGGGGAAGGGTTTCAACTGGCTGAGAAAACCAGAGAATGCTACATAATGAGCCTTAGAATTTAGTACAGCATTATCCAGGATGATATGCGGTATTTCTGAGTTGCATTAAAATTCATGCAATGGAAACTCATCAAACTTTGTCAGGGTTGGAAGAAGTATTACTTCCAGGGTCCTCAGTTAGAAATTTTCTTTTTAATTTTGTTATGTAACAGTCTCTGGCCTTCTTAGACAATAGAATACTGGTAGTGTCAGAAGGATTTTGAACTAATAATGATGCCACTCAATCTCTGCTTTAATAATTTGTGCATCACTGGTTTTACTAATGCCAACTTGCATATCTTTCTGGTATCTGGCTGCTATATCATTTTTTATGTAAATTGAATATGTGCTTAAAATATACGTATAATGGTTATCATGCATTTAGTATTAAAATATACCTGTAATGGTTATCATGCATTAAGTATTAAAATATACCTGTAATGGTTATCATGCATTTAGTATCAAAATATACCTGTAATGGTTATGTCTGCATTTATTATCTAAATACCAGCATCAAAGAACAGTATTTACTTAGGGTGCAACCTGTGTGGTTAAAACAACACAGTATTTATAAGGATCTTAATTTAGACTGGTATCTTGAATCCATTCTTAGAACTAGAATTTATAAAGATATCCATGTTAATGGATATCTTTATAAATTCTAGTTCTAAGAATGGATTCAAGATACCAGTGGTAACATGAATCCGCCAAATGATGTATTGAGGACCCTTATTCTTGTGGAGCACAGAGTCTTCTAAAATGAGATCTGTTTGCAGTGTGAGCATTTCACATGCACTGAAACCTCTGAAACTCTAATAACTGAAACCTTGGGGAGAAAATAGGTTAAGGTCACTTCCATTGGTTGAATTATGCTTCATGAAAAAAATAAACATAATGAATGAATAGATGTAATGAGGATATTTTTATAAGTACTTGACCATGTAGCATTGAAAATGTTACAGCATGTACTTATAAATTTATCATACTCAGTGCATCTCTGAATAGTCACCATTGTAGTTTACAGTTAGGGGTGTCATATGACTAAGGTATCAGTGTAACTTGCACACAGAACAAGTCTTGACCTCAATTCTGAAGATATGCACAAACAGAATGTACAACTGTTAAAATGAATTCATCCCATACATGTATGTAATCTACACAGCTGTTGCCAACTTGCAGAACAATCAATATTGTATGCTTTCTTACCAATATTTTCAGGTAATACCTCAAAGATTTTTACATAGTAATGTATTCAAAGTTTCTTTTATGGAGAAAATTTGGTGCTCTTGACTGGTACATCCAGTAGATAGTGTAGATGGAACACATTCATTATCACAGGCTAAGCACGTATTGCTTAATTCAGATGTACTGTAATGCATTTTGTTCAGACATGCTGTTATGTATACTATTTTCTCTACACTTGGTATCATTTAAAAACAAAAATTAGGTGTTATTTTCTTAAGTACCTAAGAGATATACACACACACACACACACACACTTAAAAAACAACATACAACAGTTAGAGAATATGAAAAGTTGCAGATTGTACAATGTTTCTAATTTACATTTAATGACTGGAGCCTATTTATGAGGAACCCAAGATTAGGAAATTTTTCTTTGGCTGACCATGCCTTATGTAGTGGACAGTTAAAGTGTCACCCATGTACATCCATTACACCCTCTCAGGACAGCTGTCAGTCAGGAATTTCATAGGTTCATGCCAAATTCAATACAAATCTTTAGAAGAAACTGACCATGCTAAAATTTGATTTTCAAGATTTTCTTATAACATTTGACTAACTCATGGTTCCTTGTTTTGATTGTGCAGTTGCTTGAATATTGAACTGTGCTTTTATTAATCGTATTGGCAGTGCGTCATTTGGGCAGGTGTAAATAAGAACTGATTTAGGGTGTTCTTAATAATGCACATGATTTATGTATTTTTGCTGTTGCTTTTAACCATTTCACATATTAACAGTATCACTGTTTTCTTGTTGGAGTCCACGTACATTAAAATTGGTGGGAGGGAGAAAGGGAACCGTATACTAGTCATAGATCTGTCATAAAGCATGTGCAATGTTGTTAACATTTACAGTAAAATACATTCTAACAGTACCACTGATGACCCCACCCATGACTTCATAATATCTTTTATAAGCTATACCCATACAATATTGCATACAAATGAACTTTATTCTTAGTATTTTTTGTATCCATGTTCCTACTTATTGGATTTTGCTCTGTTATATCTTTTATCATTGTTATAGTTTTCTAACATGTAATGCATTCTATAATGAAAAGTATTAATTATTTTCTCAAATATAATACATTCACTAATAACAAGTATTGATTATTTTCTAATGTGTAGAATTTCATCACTCTGCTTTACATTCGGTGTAAGATAGAATATCTTCCTGATTCCTTTTTATTAATAGCCATAAAGTGAATCCTTTTTGTGTGTTTAGCACTGTCAAGTCCAAATAACAACCAATCCTATCTTCTTTACAAATAGCCATAAAGTGAATCCTTGTGTGTGTTTAGCACTGTCAAGTCCAAATAACAACCAATCCTATCTTCTTTACAAATAGCCATAAAGTGAATCCTTGTGTGTGTTTAGCACTGTCAAGTCCAAATAACAACCAATCCTATCTTCTTTACAAATAGCCATAAAGTGAATCCTTGTGTGTGTTTAGCACTGTCAAGTCCAAATAACAACCAATCCTATCTTCTTTACAAATAGCCATAAAGTGAATCCTTGTGTGCGTTTAGCACTGTCAAGTCCAAATAACAACCAATCCTATCTTCTTTACAAATAGCCATAAAGTGAATCCTTGTGTGTGTTTAGCACTGTCAAGTCCAAATAACAACCAATCCTATCTTCTTTACAAATAGCCATAAAGTGAATCCTTGTGTGCGTTTAGCACTGTCAAGTCCAAATAACAACCAATCCTATCTTCTTTACAAATAGCCATAAAGTGAATCCTTGTGTGCGTTTAGCACTGTCAAGTCCAAATAACAACCAATCCTATCTTCTTTACAAATAGCCATAAAGTGAATCCTTGTGTGTGTTTAGCACTGTCAAGTCCAAATAACAACCAATCCTATCTTCTTTACAAATAGCCATAAAGTGAATCCTTTTTGTGCGTTTAGCACTGTCAAGTCCAAATAACAACCAATCCTATCTTCTTTACAAATAACCATAAAGTGAATCCTTGTGTGTGTTTAGCACTCTCCAATCCAGATAACAACCAGTCCTACCCTCTTCTACTAAGTGCACTTTTGCTTTCCAATAATTATAACGTCTAAAATCACTCGTGATGTGTATAGGCATTACTTTTAGGATGGCTGTTCTGTTGTTTTTTTTTTAAAGTTGTATGTGCTCTTTGATACCAGATATATAAAATTCCAGTTTAACTTTGGTTGTACATGTTTGGTTTTGTCGGGTTGTTTTTTTTTTTCAATTTTATTAACACACTTATATTTGTTCCAGTTATTGTGGTAACAGCTGTAGCTGAAATGCATAAGGACTACTTAATGTTGACAGCTGTAGCTGAAATGCATAAGGATTCCTTTGATTATCTGATTGAATGTTTAGTAAAATTTTATTTAAAAATTTGTCAACAGTACTATGCAGTAAATTAGATAAATGATATATTGATGAAATAGGATGTAATTTAACACAAATGTAATGTAGAGTGGTTGAAATTTTAGAGTTTATATATAAATGTACAAAATATGTGAACAGTTAAACTGTAAGAAATCCATAATGCATACAGAGGAACATCATATCCATGTGAAATCTCAGATTTTTAAAAATTTTTATTGGTTTTTGCAGTTGTTTCATGTAATGATATTTGTTGTAAAGATGTTTAAAAAACTGAATAAATGTTTTTAAGTATGCACAATTTTTGTCATTTATTTTCAAATTTCAACCACTTTATTTCTGACAGAGGAATTCTTATGCCTCCTTTTTTGAAAGATTGATTAACATCTGTTTGACTCTAAACATGGTTTGAACTGACAATAGAAGTCATACATTGACAATAGAACTCATATATTGACAGTAGAATATACATTATTCATGGTTAGTGTATACATTCTACATATCTTTTGGTTGCCCATTTTCTGAAAGTTTGCTTATGAGCAAAGCTTCAGAAACATAGAACCAATCGAAAAAGCCCATAGTGCACTAATGCCATCTAATGACATACAGTTCAATAGCCAGAGCAGAGTTAACAGTGCTTACTCTTAGAATAGCATTTTTTAAACAGTGTTTCTTTTGAAAATCTTGTCAAGTTATTGGATAGTAATGTTTAGGTGATAGTGAATTTTGCATAAAAACTGGTTGAAAGACAGCTCTAAGTTTCAACAGTCTTAATTTGTACATTTTACTTAATAAAAACAACTTCAATAAACCAGACTATTTCCAAGTCTGGCAAGCTTTGAAATCCAGGGCTACATAAAAAGAAAATATTACTGAACTCCAAACCATCCTCTAAAATATTATGGTCAATGAAAATGCTGTGTAAGCATATTTTGAGTAAGATTTGAAAATCTGAAGTAACATCTGTCACTTGAAATGTTGAGTAATGTTTTACTACAGAAGGGTCAGATCTGTGAATTCAGTGATATTTGTGGGGCAGTAGTTTTCATTGATTGTTTGGTTGCTGCACACCATGAATTCAAAGACTTAGTGATAAGTGATCTGTATATACAGTATGACTTCCCATCCATAATTTTAGCACCGAGAAAGTGTCATTTTTTTACACAACTACAAAAAATGACACCCTCAAAATTAATGAATTTGCAGTTTTGTGTAATGTACCATAGATATTTCCTTATAAGATGAGTCCAACTGCAAACTGCACAGATCCAGATCTGCCATTGCATAATGCACCAGCAGATCTGGCTCAGTGCAGTTTGTTTGGAGCAATCAGTTGAACAAACAGCATAGTCCCTGATTTGCAGGCACATTATGCTATTGCAGATCAGGGTCTTTGTTGCAGTTTGACTCGACTTAGTGTGTTTCATATCAAAGTGATCACATTCTGCTCAGGGTGACAGTTAGAACAAGGGAAAATGTAATTATGACATGTAACTATGTCTGGAGGATAACTTTGAAACCCTTAAGATATGTTATATATCATCACCAGGAAGTATTATCACATTTCATAACCACACACCATACTGCAAGGTCAAAATGTCATAGCAAGGGAGGAAAGAATGGTGACTTGTATCCATATATAACTTGAGAACTAATGAAGATAAGTTGATCAAACTTTAGTAGACTGTTACATGTCTAGACTTGACATTGTATTCAGTATTCAGTCAAATCCCCTGCCACAAGGTCAAGATTACAGTAATGGATGATGTACGTGCAATTTTGGTGGCCACTTTCTTTGTTCAGGCCATCTTTTTAAACCCATAATGATTTTTTAATTAAAAGTTACCAAGGTACACAACTTAGCATACCATAATCTAACCCCAAGGTAAATAATATGGAAAAAGTGATGAAAGAAATGGGCATTAACATGATATTTTTTGTGGTATTCATGTCATCTGTCATTGTTGTAAATATGCAGGAGATATTGTAGTTGATGCAGTCATATATATATATATATATATATATATATATATATATACACACATGTAACATATAAATCTCAACCTTGAAAGAAAGATTAATAGTAGTCAAGTTAGCTTGGTAAATATCCAAACAGCTTCAATAAAAGTAAAGAAAAAACCCCAACAAGTCCCTTTTGAGATGTACATGTACACTGTATGCCTTGAAGCATGCATAGCAATCATATTTGGTACCACATGCATGTCATCAACTACCTTTGGTCCGAAATTGGGGAAGGTGACTTGTAATGATACCATCAGTTTACAATTATATTAGTGTTTACCTAGCTCAAATTACAAACTGTCAGACTGCAAAGAAAATACCTTATATACTCACAAGTCAAGTCCAGCTGCAAATTGCACAGATCCCGATCTACCAGTTTGTTAGGAGTAATCAGTAGAGCAGGCAACATAGATCTGATCTGCAGGTGTATTGTGCTATGGTAGATTATGTTTTTTGTTGTTTGTAGTTTGATTTTTATTATAAGCAGGTTTATATGGTACAGCTAGCTTCCATATAGATAGGGTACATAGAATATGTACAACTATACCCTTTCAGAGGGCCTTGATGCAGGTATGTGTGTACTTTCTTTTTTATGAGTAATCAGTAAACAAACAACATAGATCCTGATCCGCTGGCACATTATGCAATTGCAGATCAGGGTGTACCATGTATACTCACTTATAAAATGAGTCCAACTGCAAACTGTACAGACCCATATCTGTCATCACATAATGCACCAGCAGATGTGGTTTTGTGCAGTTTGTTCAGAGTAATCAGTAGAACAAACAACATAGACCTTTATCTGTAATTGCATTATGCAACAGCAGATGAGGATCTGTGCTGTGTACAGTTTGATTTGACTTACAAGTGAGTGTACGTGGTATAACAGTAAAGAACATTCTCAGCCAGAGTTGCAATGCACCATGTGATCTTTGTGATATGCAAAAATGGAAAAAAGCCTTTGACTTTTTCTTGTAATACCAGAACAAGGTTTTCCCAAGGATTGGAAATTTGTGATTTCATCGACTAATGAAATGAAGTAATTAATTGCATTAGTGTAATGATAATGTTACATTTAACTTAACCATGGACATTTCCATCAGCTGATTGGGACATCAGTAATGGTGTCGGTGGCTAATGATTGCAGAAAATATTTTTAGAAAAATTTACAGATAGGGAAAATGTTGATATGCATTGATAACTAAAACATTTTACCAGATTTTCATAACATGAAAATCTCACAGGCCATATGAGAGTGTGATTGAATCAGATCAGAAAAAAAACAAAAAAACTTTGGGGTGACCATATGCCATGTGAGAGTGCGATTGAACCAGACTCAGAACACCACTGTGTTGGGTGACCATCTGGCATTTAAAGACTATTTTTCACGCACCCATTGTGTTACAATGACCAGTATTTAGAGACCTCGTGTCACAAGAGACATTTTTTCCAAGGCAGGTTTACCTGGATTTTATAAATATAGTGCAGTTTTAAAAAGAACTAGATGCAGAATGACAACCAACTAAATAAAAAAAACCCCTACCTTTTTTCTACTTTTGCAAAACATCAATTAAATACAGAAAGAAAAAAAACACCTTTTTTTCTACTTTTGCAAAACATCAATTAAATACAGAAAGAAAAACAACACCTTTTTTCTACTTTTGCAAAACATCAATTAAATACAGAAAAAAATACACCTTTTTTCTACTTTTGCAAAACATCAATTAAGTACTGAAAAAAATACACCTTTTTTCTACTTTTGCAAAACATCAATTAAGTACAGAAAAAAATACACCTTTTTTCTACTTTTGCAAAACATCAATTAAATACAGAAAAAAAATACGCCTTTTTTCTACTTTTGCAAAACATGTTTCACAAAAAAACCCACTGCAAAATGTAGAATGTGGATGCACACCCACTTCTGGCAAGAGGGTGATTCAGTGACATACAGGCAGACAGCACTGACTCTATACTTTTACAACATTGCAACAGCAGTTGCTATAATCTTGTGCTTAATTCAATCATGAAGATTTTTTTTGTTTAAACTTGCTTAGAAAAATAATGGTAATGCTTCCAAAGTATTTATAAGAGATTCTTTCCATGGTGTTTGGTTTGTTTAAAGGAGGAGCACTTTCAGCCCGAGATTCTGCAGGAAGTTGCGAAGCAGCCTTCATCCCCTCCCCCCAAACTGAGTGCACAGGAACTGAAACGGCTTGAGAAGGAACACAAGGAACAGGAAAAACGTGAGCGAGAGGAGGCTAAGCACCGAAAGAAGGAGGAGGAGAAGGAACAAAAGCGGCTTGAGAAGGAGAGAAAAGAACTAATTGCTCGGGAGAAGAAGGCTGCAAAGGTTAAATCCAGTAAAGGGAAGGAAAAAGAAGTGAGTACATGTATTATGTTGGAAGTGGGTTTGAATTACAGTTAAGCCACTATTGGCTTGAATCTAACTGATCCAAAATCCTCCTGAAATCCAAAAACATTTTTATTGATCCAGATTTGTACTTTTTTAATTAAAAAATTCGTAAAACTGATATTCTTCAACTGAAAAAGATTTTCCTTCCCAGATTTCATTGTTACAAAGAAATAACCTGATACATCTGAACTTGCTTACTTAGCAATCAGATTCCAGTTATAAGGTATCTGGTGGTTAACTTCTGTAATAACAGTGGGGACATCACTAATTTCATCTCATTTTAGGTGAAAATTGAGGACCTCAGCAAACTTAGATTTTGATCTTGAGAGGTTTCACATCCGTAATATGCAAATTCTTGATGCTTGTTGTTATATTTATATAAGGGAAAATATTTAGTTTGCACATAAATGTACATGGCAGTCAAGGCATTTTAAAGTAATCTGTATACATTAATTTACATTGGAAATAAAATTAAAATTGTTTTATGAAATTATAAAATTATTAGTTAGAATGATACAAAGAAATGCTTCCAGTTTATTAAAAAAATAAGCTGCAGTATGATGAACTTACATATAAAAAAATGCAACCTCGCCTGCATGGCTAGTCTGAGAGCATCTAGACTGTTGTTAGCATTATGTATACTTTAGTTTCTAATGTTTGGCCATATGCTTATTAGCTCTTCTGGTCTTTTTCTTTCATTTTATTCTCAAGTTATAATGTTACATCATTGCAAGTAGATTGCTATGCTAGTGTTTGGGACATTGTACTTGAATAGAATCCTTCGTATGTATGATCAGAAAATTCCAACCAAGAGTCAGAAATTTGCATTGGGCACTAGGCTGTACCAAGAGTCAGAAATTTGCATTGGGCACTAGGCTGTACCAAGGGTCAGAAATTTGCATTGGGCACTAGGTTGTACCAAGAGTCTGATGGAAAGTTCTGACAGTTTGGTTAAAATTTTCCTGTTCAACACTATTTCATACAATTAAGGATTATTGTTCTCACATTCATGAATGAAAAATGTGGATGAAAGTCATAATGATGTCATTTGAATACTGACACAACTGCCAAATGGCAAAACACCTATTGAAATTTCCTCACCTTAAGATAGAATATTCACTGTAAACTTTAAATGATGTTTCAACACACTTTAGCACTTGAAAAACAGTGGTTGAGACCACCAAGGTAATGGCAGTACACAGCATCCATTAATTGAAATGCACAAAAAATATGGATATAGTCCGCAGTTCAGCTTTTATTTAGAAATGATTTATGCTTCATAAATAATAATGAAAATATTAATTTAAGAAAAACTAAACAATTACAAGTATGTATTTTTTGTTTCGTAATGGGAGTTCTTGAAGTTAGGTCAGTCAGTGTTAAATGTTCTGTTTAAGGGATGCTAATTTCAAGTGTTTGTTTTGGTATGTAAATTTGTTGCAGTTAATGTTTATCTTGCTTTTTGTGATGATGGATAGCAGCAAGTTTGTGCCATTCGTGTGCACTCTGCTTGCAGTAGAAGACCATGTGATGAAAGATGGCAGTCATGTGATGAAAGACTGCTGTCATATGATGAAAGATGGCAGTCATGTGATGAAAGACTGCAGTTACTTGATGAAAGATAGAAATATCTCTGTCAACCACACTGGAAAACAACATCATTCACATATAGGAATATGAGAAAAATGTATCATGCGGTTAGAAACACTGTTCCCTTCCTTCTGAATGGCAATTCATGCTCATGCACTTAAACAGATTCATCCAAAGTAATAGGAAAGGAAAAAGAGCCCAGTAGGTGCTGAAATAAGTAACTCTATTTTACTCAAGTTTTAAGAATGCAATGAAGAAAAATATTCAGTCGTGGAAAGTAATTAATCCTTCAGTGAATGATGAATGGAGAATAGTCTTGTATAGTTGGAAAGTCTGAAATCCCCTTAATATAACAACTTTTAGGTAGCAGCCTTCACAGACTTGATAGTAAAATAGTTGTAAAGTTTGAAGTATAATAAAATATTTCTTTAGTTTGAAGTATTTACATCTTCAGAGGTGTTTATAAGCCCATAACCCCTTCCACCCCAAAACATAAAATCTGAAATTATGTTTAAGTAACAGGTTAGGAGCTTCAGCCAGGCTAGGTCAATGCCTTTGGTAGATGTGTCAACAAATTTTCTCTTTACTCCTTATCAAAACACTATTTTACAAAAAAAATGAATGTTAGGATGCAACAGAAGGAAAACTACTTGCTTCATGAAATTGTAATAAACACACAATCAAGCAAATTTAACCACTGAAGTGGCCCACACCTTCTCCTGCACAGGTGAGTCAGGATAAAAGAAGTAGAGATGGACCGAATATCGAAAAGGATTGGCATGAAGTCGTAAACCAAGAGGATAGAAAACCGGCAACACCAGACAGATCACGGAAACGCTTCAGCAGTTTTGAGGATGTAAAGGTTAATATACTGCTGCACTTCCTTTATTTGTCACTAGACGTGTTTTACTTGCAGTGGTCTTTTGTTACCAGTAGAAATGTTGGTCTATGAGTTCTAAGGCTGATGATAGTGAGGATTGAGTCTCTTCTTATGGATTCTGGAACTCATATTTTACATTTCTATTTCTACTAGTAGGAAAAATATACCACTCTGCCATGGGGTTCAGTCCCATGACAGATGGAATCAGAAGTAATGTCTTTTCAAAAAGCATTGTAATTAACTTGGATATTGGATGACTTGAAACACACCAGGAAAATTATGTACTCTTGAAGTGAGCACATGTCATTGCATTGTATACTAGTTTTTAGTTTACCTGGCCATAAGGCCTAATGAACTTGCTATATGGTTCTTTGGGACCATTGGGTGTTGTACATCATGCATTGTGTCATCCGCTGTCCATTCAAAGTTGCTATTTGTAGCTTTTCTAAAACCACTCAACAAAATTTGACCAAATTTGAAAAAATGCATCTAGACATGAGGTTCTTTCAAACTTGGTTCAGATGGTACCAGTCCATGTTCAAAAAATTTAGCCACCATTATTAAAGCAGAAAAACATTTTCATGACTTCTGCTCAAAAAACTGCTCAACAAAATTTGACAAATAGCATCCTGGCATAAAGAGCTTTTAAATTTCTGCACTGAACCATCACATACAACCGTTGTTACTTAAAATAGATTACATTGTTGACAAATTATTGGAAACTGCTGATGAGAAATTTACCAAATTTGACAGAATGCATTCAGGTAGGAAGAGCTTTCATATTTTTATGGATGATGCCAATCTGCCATCAGATATGTCCTACATTACCAAAAGGATCCTTTAGACAATGAACATCTAAAAAACTACTCAACAGAATTTGACCACATTTTATAGAAAGCATTCAGGCATAAATGACTTATAAATTTATACAAATGATGACGGTCTGCCATCAAATACAACTGCTATTAAAATAATTTAGCAACTTCTAAAACACCAATTGAGAGGCTTTGATGAAATTTAATAGAAAGTTTACTAGCTTGAATGCCTTTCCAATTGATACAAATGATGCTGCTCTGCCATCCAATATGAGTGCCATGTATAAGTATACAAATGTTTAGATCACTTTAGCGAAAAATAAACCTGTTGAAGAGAATTTAATTAACTTTGACAAAAGCATCTTCTCATGGAGGCATTTCAGTAGTGGACAAATAAAATATAGATGAAGATACAAAAACTACAGAAACCCCGAAACAGTTGTTTTTATATTGTGAAATCAGCAACATTGGAAGAAATTTCAAGAGAAAGCATACCACTAACCCAGATTGTTTAGAGGAAAGCAACAGAAGTAATCTCTGATAATGACTATTTGAATCATGGGTTTGGGATACAAAATTATTCCCCTTTTAGACAAAAATATTGTGTGTGTGCGTGGGATTTAGATTTTTAACGTAGCTTTAACAATTTTTCAGTCATATCGCTACGATGTCTGCGGTGTGACAGTTTATAGTGATGTCTAGCACTGGGGCATCATACCGCAGACATGTGGCATGATGTCCCACCCAGTCACATTATCCTGACACCAGGCCGACCAGTCCTAACACTAACCTCTTAATGCTGAGCGCCAAGCGAGGCAGCTGTTAGTACCATTTTTTTAGTCTTTGGTATGACTCGGCTGGGGTTCGAACCTGTGACCTCCCGCATCCAAGGCAGACACTCTAACCACTAGGCCACTGGAGCAGTCAAAAATATTGAAAACAGATTTGAAAAACAAATGATAGAATACAGAATGCATAATTAACAATAGAACAAGTTACAAAAAATAACAAAAACCACTTTTATATTATATTTAATTTATTTGTGAAGAATTACTCCTAAAAAAAATATCCATATTTTGGAACTAGTTTGATATATTTCCTAAAATAGTTTGACAGGTGCTAGTATTGCCAGATTAAAGTTTTCATTAATTTGAAAATAATGTGCATTATGCTAGGTTTTAATGCCTTTTTTATATTAAGTGCCTTAATCACAAATTATTTTTAAAATATATGTTTTTAGCTTTGAATAAAAAAAATAATAAGCCAATATGCTGTCCTTCAGAAACACTTCCAGATGTAATTACTAAGGTTGATAAAACTGATGACCTTTAAAAAATTATGAGAAATTCCAAACTAATCAGATGGTGGGGCTCGAACCTGCTACCACTTGGTAAGATGTCCATCACTTTAACCATTGAGCAACTACAGCTCATTTAGGTATGGATCTCAGTGGTTTTGAAGTTATGACTCCAGGGGCAAGGCCTCAGTGGAGTAACTGTGATTTCCCCATGATTTTCACACAGCAATGGAATTCCCCCACTAGCACTTTTGTATGGGCAGGAGTTTGGGGGTCTAATTTTAAGGCTGGTGGAGGGCAGCTTTTATGAGAATATTCTAGTTGAACAGACTTCTTATACTGTGTTTCAAAAAACATGCATGTGGTAAATAACTTTTGATGAATACAAAAAAGCTTAATTGTTTTGTCTTCATTATTGGCACAGTGGTAAGGATGATGCAGTTGCTTATATGCTATATTAACCAGATAATCAATAAAAGGTCACTTAATAAGTGTGTGATAGTGGCAGTTAATGTAAATGTCAGGCAGTTCCATGATCAGATTGTTCTTTAATACTGACCATTCTTACAGGTTTCTTTATGCTGATATCATATTGTGCATGATTTTTACACTCTTGCTCATCTTTAGCTCTGCTGGTATTAGAGAGCTTACAGGATGCTCTGTTGTTTGTCAATAATCCATTTTTCATTGTCCAGGTGTTGTTTAGCACAATTTTGTTATTGTTGCTCCGAAACTTCTTTGAGGACTGCCATGAATCTTTTCACATATTCATCCCATTGGTCTAGTTGGTCCTAAATCAAAATTGTGCTGCTCAGAAATCAAGTATGACTACAGTGGTGGCCATCTTGAAAATCTTTATGTCACTGTTCCTCTTGAATGGATTGTCATACCAACTTGGTTTTTGCTAAAAGACTTAATTATGATGTCTAGTTCATCCCAGATGAAGGTGGTATTGCTTCTACTTTGGAATGGAAAGTTGTATTGACATGGGGTTATTACCAAAAGACTTTGTATGATGTTTACTTGGATCTGAATGAAAATTGTGCTGATCTGATGTCCAGTATGGCAAGCATGTGGACACCTTTGATATATTGTTATAGCTACTTCTAAATGTACAGTCATGTCAAATGGGGTTTTCACTAAAAGACTTTATACAATATCTAGTTGGTCTGAAATGATGTTTGTGCCGATTTAAATAAATAATGGGTGCCACAATGGTGATCATGATAGTTTTGCTATTGTTACTCTTGAACACAACATAATATTACCATGAGGCTTTCATTTCTTATGATGTTTGGTTGTTCCTAAATGAAAATGGTGCCATTTTCCTTATCCAGTATGGCCACCACAGAGGTCATCTGGAAAATCTTGTTTATTGATACTCATCCAGAATAGATGGCAATATCAACATCTAAGGTATTTTGCTAGTTCATCCTAAATGAAAATGGTGCCACTTATACATCCATTATACCCACCACAATGGTCATCTTGAAAATCTTGTTATCACTGCTTCTCAATAAATGGTCATACCAGCATGGGATTTTCACTAAACGACTTTTGTGATGTCAAGATGGATGTAGATGAAAATGGTGCCAATCTTAATTTGATTATGGTTGCCATATTGGCCATTTTGAAAATTTCATTATCACTGCTTTTCGATGGCTGGTCATACTGATGTTATACTTTCACCACAAAAGAGTACCTATGTCTAGTTGTATGAAAATGATGCCAATATAGCTTCCATTATGGATGCCTCAATGGTCATGTTGAAAATCTTGTTATCACTACTGTTATAGTAAAAGACGCACAAGTCATGTATGGTTCAGTAATATTTCAATAACAGGTGTCATTTTGGAGAATTTGATTACACGTAACTTTAAAGGGTGGTTATTCACTTTATTTGGATCCTTGTACATCCATATTTTTATGTTATTACTTACAGGTCCTGAGAAGAACATGCATCAAAACTCAATATTACGAAACCTAATCTCTCATACTTTTTATTATTGGATAAGTAGGGAAAAATGAAATGCATTTTGTGTTATTATCCCAACACTTTCTTTTGGATGGAATGACCATCTGTCCGTCTGTCTGTGCTGAACCTCTTGTCCATGTTTCCAGATTTAATTAGGCTTAATCAGATAATAAACTTTCACACAATGCAATGAGGTAGATTAACCATATTTTGGAAGCACATAGAGCCAGTTTATTCCACTGCCACCACCACTACACTCAAAATACATTTTCCATTTTTCAACATTTTCTTTGATACAAAATACTGTGAATTAATTTATGGGTATCAGTTTTTGTTTGCATTAAATTCCTGGATTGGGGAGAAAGGGTTCTTATTTCACAAAATAAAAATACCAGTTTGTTGCATTGGGTACCCGAAGAAAATTAGTGAATTAACTGTAGGTACCTAAAAACCTAAAAACCTGATGACAATACAGATAAGATATGGCACTGGCAATGGTGATGGCTGGAGTACAAGGGGGTTGGGGATAAATATTGGTATAATTCAGTTTTGTTGTATTCCCATATAAATGTTGACATGAATGATTGAGAAACTTGATGATGATGTACCACCAGAAGGCCAATTTTAAAAAAAAAATTTTAATAGAGAAATGGGGTTTATATAAAAAATTACTTTAAGGATTTTATTTTTTTTACCTTTATCTTTAATATTATATATCTTTTACAGAATTCTAATGCCTTTTACTTTTATCTTTATCTGTGGTTTACATTTATTTTAAAGAGTTTATATTCCTAAAGTTTGTTTTGCAATTGTTTTTACAGTTACATTTTTAGAACTTTACTTATAATGAGTACTGTATGTGCTATTAGAACACACACACAGACACACTCAAATGCATGTGAAAATCTTAAGGATTTGTGATGGTATGCTGGGATTCTTTTAACTGGGCCATTGTAAAATAAATTAAGAGCTCCAAGATTTGCTTTTTAGAAAATAGTAAATTCATGCAGATAGCTTTGTGATAGAATATTTTCACATTTTTGATGTAAAAAGTTCAGTTTTTGCACACATTTATTGCAAACTATTGTTTTTAAAATATGTAATGTTCAGAGTTATTTTTTCAATTCAAAATACTCTTGTTAATACAGTTATACAGTGTACAGTCCATAGGTTTGTATTAATCCATATGAAACAACATGGAATGTTTAGAGAGGATACAGATGAATGTTTATGTTATTAGTTATTGCGATACTCCCAAGAGTTTAGTAATGTAATGGTATATATAGAGATATATTCTCTCTTCCTGTCTACAGTAATGGTAAGTCTCTTATGATTGTATCACTGATACATTTATCTGGAACAACAGACCCTCATAGTCAAGAAAAATACAGTATTCTTGTGTCTCCAATTAACATGTTTGCCAAATTTTATGTAAGAGCTTGTTCCTGAGAAATAAGCCCATCCCTATTTTTTTAAAAAAAATTCCCACACATCCACAGTGCTTAATTAGCATAGAAATATTATAAATACAAGTATTTAATTAGCAGAGAAATATTGCAGCTTCAGGTATTTAACTAGCATAGAAATATTGCAACTACAAGTACTTAATTAGCAGAGAAATATTGCAGCTTCAGGTATTTAACTAGCATGGAAATATTGTAAATACAAGTACTTAATTAGCAATGAAATATTGTTAATTCAAACATTTAAAAAGCATAGAAATATTGTAATGACAGGTACTACTTAACTGGCATAGAAATATTGTAAATACAAGGCTTTTTGCTGAACAGAGAAGAGTTCATGCTGGTAGTTGGGTCTTGATTTCACTAACAGAATGTTTTTGGCCTCGACTTAAGTTATGTTTCAATCCAAGCAATTTGATTGGATTAAGTTAAAGTCTGGTTTAAGTTTGATCAGTCCAGTCTTAATTGCATCAAAAGTTGGTGAAACTGGGTCAAAGTTAAGTTTGATAAGCCAAAACAAAAACTACAGGTCTTGGAGTTCAGTAGAAAAATTGGGAATAGAGTGCAGAGAATGGAATCAGATGTTTGGAATGAAATACTTAAATTATACTTTCTGGGATCTTAAAAATACAATCCTTAGTGTCAAGGAAAAATGTAATGTTACTGATTTTACCTAAATACTGAGAATGAAATTAAGTCATTAACTTAAAATTAGGAATTTTTGAGTTATTAAACTTCATGAGACAAATGAAACTGTACACCAAAGGAAAATCTGAACAGGAAAAGTTACCATTAGGAAAGAAACTATCAGCAGAGCAAAATGATTGACACCTCAGAAAGATGTACAGAGCAGAGTAATTGACCTCTCAGAAAGGAAAGACTGTTTAGCCTACTAATTTGCATATCTGTTTGCTTAAAACGCACAATTTTCAAAAGGGATTGAAAGTTAGCTTCTAATTATATTTTGACAATTTCAAATCATGTCGTAAAGATTTGAATTTGTATGTTTTCAGTTGTAAATTATTTCTATTTGCCTTACTTGAGAAACTCTTGTCAAGTAAACCAGTTATGGAAATGATTCATGCCTAACTGGTGATCAGATTGGTTGGGGAATTCATTGGAATGTGGCATCTCTGTTATCTGATTGTTGATTCATATATACATCTGAGGGGTCAGTTATACAGTTTTAGTTAATACTAAAGTGATCAGTTATATAGGTAAAAATTAGTGCATCAGTATTAATCAGGAGTACAAAAGTTGCATCAGGAAAGTCACTTATCTACATTAAGTAAAGAAGGTAAAAGAAAAGAGAGGGTACATCAAATTAAATAAATAAACTAAAAATGAGCATATCAGAAGTAATTGCCAAGCTGTACAGATGGTTGCATGCCTTGTTCTTAGTGGTTGTTACATATGATCAAGAGAGTGAAATTTTCCCTTTTTTTCCCTTTCTTTCCCTTTGTTATATAATTTCCTTGACGTCATTAATTTTGCATGGCATGTTGCTTAACAGCCCAAGGAGGAGGAGGAGACAGATGAGTTTGATGATGACTCTGAAGACGAGGTCCCTGATAAGGTCAAGGACAAAAAGGTGTGATCAGGACCTCTACCCTAGCCACAGATCTGTGCAGTTTGATCATGCTGACTTATTACCATGTCAGATAAGAAATGTAGATCTGCACAAAAATACAATTGTTCTACTAGAGATGAAAAAATAGTTGAAGAAGAATTATAACTTTAAAATGTGACGTTGACAAAATATACCCTTTTTATTGTGACCTTTATGAAAATGATGAAAGTGTCAATTGATATATTCGGTATTTAAAATGGATACATTTCAAATTTAGCAACATTTGATTATTGTGAACATTTGCCTTTTAGTAATGTTACATGAAAAGTTTTGCAGTGTTGATTTCTTCATCTTATGACATGGGTTAATATAGTCAGCTGTGTGTGTAAATTAACACTTCTTTATGCATTTTCTATCTTTACATAGCTTGCGCTGCTTTTTTCAAGGTTGCACTCAGTGAATCTACAGATTCTAGTTTTGCTTTGATTAGGGTGGACTTGATTCTGTAGCCATCCAATATGTCTGCAGATTTATAGTTTTGCTTTGATTAAGGTGGACTTGATTCCATATTCATCCAGTTTGTCTGCAGATTTATAGTTTTGCATTGATCAGGGTGGACTTGATTCCGTAGTCATCCAATTTGACTGCAGACTCTAGTTTTGCTTTGATCAGGTTGGACCTGATTCCATAATCCAGTTTTGTTGACGGATTATGTACAGTAATAAATGTAAAGTACATTTAATGTCCACAAACAGAGAGAAGTATTCTTTCATACAGAGTGCAGATATTCAAATGGAGCATTCTGAATTGGTTATAATATCCAGAATTAATAATATCCTAAAATTTTTTGCATGCTTAATAGAAAAAAATGAAGAAATGCTTAACATTGTTTATAATTTTGATGTTAATCTTTATGGAAAGTTGGGAAAAACTTCAAATGCTTTACCTTAACTTCAAGAATTCCATGGTTAATTAAGAAGTTGTATAATGACAGGCCTGGGTCTGTGTTTTGATTTCCACTGAGCCATAACAAGCGAGGACAAAATATCATTCCATATGAAGTTAAATTACACCTCCGTATTTAATTGGCAAAATAAATGTACATAAAAACATTTCCTTAAACAGTTACAGTTCATATGAAGCATGCTACTGCTGGCTGTTCACCTGATTCATGAGATCTGTTCAGTTCAGTTTATTGGTGAAAAATCCAATTACATGACTATTACAAAAGAACATAGTTCCATAATGAAGTTCTTAGGTTACTTGTTCAGAATAGTTTTTCGCAATTTGTACAAGCTGAAAAACCATAGAACATTTGGTTAACAGGATAAACATTGCTGCCAGGCCCGGCGCGTGGTGTTTTTCTTGTGTGTGCGATGAATGTTTGGTGCCTTTCCAAAAAATTTTTCCGAATAAATTGCAAATAAAACGAACAGGAAATGAAAAGGCACCTGTGTGCATCACGCACTTTGCACACACAGCCATCCAGGTCTGATTGCTGCTAAGTATATGCTTGTGAATGTAGATGTTTGCCTTTAATTTTTATGCTTCCTTTTAAGTCAGCTTAGGTTTCCTTACAATTATTTGGATAATACCAGTTTTTGAACCCATGGAAACATCAGATTGTACAGTATATACTCACTTATAAGTCAAGACCAGCTGCAAAAATATAGATTGTTTCTTCTACTGATTACACCTAAAAACAAATGCACAGACCCAGATCTGCTGGCACATTATGGGATGGCAG